>CANSNZ010000339.1:0-22500 GCA_947646795.1 Beta lomatogona
CGTGGCACTATTTTCTTGTTTAGGAACGCCTTTTAATATATTAATAGAAATATATGTATCTCTAACTTTTCAAATAGTATTTTTTACGTTAGCTTTTGCAAATTGGCGACATGATAACAGCCAAATTGGTGCTACTCTGGCGATGCCTAAAAAGTTAGTAAAATGTACGTCGAGGACTTTTTTCTTGCTGGTTTTCATAGTAAGGGGACTTCAAAAGGAAGAAAGTGGAGCCAATTTCAATGTATCCTGATTGCACTAAAAATATCGAAGGTTGATTTTATTATATCCATTATATGAATAATTAAACTATATATATAACTCATTTTGAAATGTAAGGTATAATAATACATGAGGTGTGAGCTTGGCTCGGTAAACTAACTTCAAATTATATGGGTTATATAGCTAGTATGAGTTATAAGGTACATCAGCGATGACTTGAATGTACATCATAGGTAACTTAAATGTACATCACCAATGGCTATAAGAAGTATATCAGCGATTGAAAGCATAACTAAACTTCAAATTATATGGGCTATATAGCTTCATATGAGTTATAACGTACATCATGATGACTTGAATGTACATCTAGATGACTTAAATGTACATCACCAATGGCTTGAAAATCTCAGGCGAAAGTACATCAGCGTGCTTGAATGTACATCATAGAAGTAACTTGAATGTACATCTCTGATTGAAAGCATAACTACCAAAAACACAAGGAAATTTTAGTCGAATAAATACTCCTGTATAGCATGAAAAGCATAATATGTCTTACATAGACCAAGCGTGTTATGACGATTCATGCCGCAAAATTCTCAAAAAGGCTTATACACATGAAATTTCAAATACATCTTGTAAAGTATGCATCTCTTCTACTTCATTTCCTTACAAAAGATATGGAAAATTTTCGCAATACAAAATTCTTTCCAAGGTTGCTCACTCATTTCATCGCTCTTAGCATTCTTCAACATAAGTTGTTTACCACGTTAGAGTCATCCTTAAGATCTCACAACAATACTTGGCTCTCACAGTTTTCAGTAATTGGCCTGTAATAAATATATATTTTATTAGCTTTGCGCGAAATATAAGTAGGAAAAAGAACTTAAAAGCAAAATTTCTTACATTGTTTCTTAAGCAAGTATCCCATGAAGAAGTTCCTCTTGCGCCATATACATTCTAAGCACCTCATTGCATAACACCACTATCGACATCATCATGCTCATTTGATCTCCATTGCATCTTGATTAGCTTTAGATCGAAATTCAATACCTTTGCGGCTCTTGGATCACCACTTGACTCCAAAAGTTAGAAAATGCCTAGCCTACAAACACACATTATTAATACTATTATAAACTATGTTCATAAAAGAACAAAGTAGTTGAGATGAATATAAATAAAGTACCACATTGTCGATAGTCGCCATAATTTTCATTCAATATTCGAGTAAGCATCCTTTCGTCAATAATATCGATTTTGGAATGCTTGAAGTTGAAACGTAACACTACATAAGAAGCCACCTTGAAGAATGGGGACAGACATTCCTGCGATAAGACAATATGTGATTTAGATTTATCTCTATTCCATTGTCTAATACTAATAATTTCACTTTCCTAATCCTGGGAGGCTTCCTCATTTTTACAAATTCAACATGATTGATGATACAATGATCACAATTCTGCCCACATAGAGATAATGTGACTTTTTTCTTGTTCCTCCTTTAACTATGCATATTATTGAATTGGTTGAGTTAAGTGAGGCAATGCAGAATCAACCGGTGTGAAAATCATGCCTTTATTCTTGTTGGATATTCAGTGTGAGATTATATATGGTTTTGACTTAACTTTGTTGTGGAAACTTCTTCAATGTAAGTGAAGTAGAGAGAGACTAGAGACGAAAGGTGGATAAAGGTACACTACCATTATCATTATATTCTCTATATCCATACTTCACTAAACCCCGTATTCATGGCTAGGTTCATGTCCTGAAATTCTACATAGTCCGATTTCGGGTTCTTATTTACCTAAGAATAGTAGCAAAACTTTTACCTTATAAATCTTCTCCTGAGGGCTTGTGGTATTTGCTTTTCTAGGAAGAGATAGAGAAATACCGGTAAAAGACTATATGGAGGCAAGTAGAAGAAGCGGAGGAGCAATGGGCAATTAATCAGTGTAAAGCAAAGTAATGGTCAGCTTTGATGAAAGCGTGGAACTGAGGCCCCGGATAGTTGGAAGGCTAACTTGACCAACTACTTTGGAATTATATCTTAAAGACACAACATTCACTTGGAAGCATGTTAAGGCTATTGTTCATTAAATAGAATATTTGCCTTTGCTCCAATCTTTTTTTTTTGTTTTTGTTTTCTTGGTTCATTGTAATTGTTTGGAAGAGAAATAGACTTGGAGTATTTTTGTGTGGTCAAAATTTTTTGCTCATCTCTACACCCCGAAACACCGACTTTTTTAATGCTTCGCAATAGGCGGTTAAAAATTTGCTCATCACCTCAACTCGGCCACATTATCTAGAAATTATAAATAAGACCCAACATAGTTGCCACACAAGATCGAGCATCCACATATCTCCATACTCGGAGCGGTTGATCATGTTCAACAATCTCTTATGGAACTCGAAGCTTACATTGTAGCACCCGGGTTTTTTCCTTCCAAGAATTTCTTGAGTCAAGTTAACTTGTAAGTTAAATATAAATATAAAAATCATTATCTAGACTTAGAACAAACTTAGATATTTAATTGATTAGAAACTTACACAAGTTGTAGGAGGGATAAAGAATCTCTTTGGGGACCCTAACCCACGACATGATTCCTTCCGATTTAAAAGCAATGACCATATATCAATGACACCAGTGTCCACATACTCTTCCAAAAGTGATGAGAAAATATGGCGTTCACCTTGGAATCCTTTGTAATGATACATTACTTCACTGAAGACACATGATTTAAAAAAAAATTGACAATGAATTGAAGTTTGTAATGTATAGATCAAACAATAAACTAGACAAAAGAAGTAACATAATCATCTTACTTTCTATCTCCGAATGTCATAACATATTTGCATATTTGCTTCTCAATTATAGTCAATTTCTTCAACACGTGAACATATCGATCATAGTATGGAGACCTATATTGCAAAGGCAAGGTTCTTTGGCTTCCTTAGAGGACGTTGTCTCTTATTTTCGAGTTTTCCCCTAATTTCGTATCAAAATGCACAACTTTGTTCTTCCCCTTTTTGTTGCTTAGTCGACCTTGTAAAGCAACAACTATGGGTCTCTCGGTCTCAATCTCATGTGCATCAATCTCAGGTGCATCGGGGGGATGAAATTAGATTGATATCTTTACTTGAGGCGCCCGAACAAACGGTGAAAGTTCAAGTCCAAGGTCAAAACTAGGAACATCCGGTTGTTGTGGAGTAGCACAAATCTCATTTGGAATGTTCGTTTCCTTCCTAGTTTCTTGTTGATTATGCGTTCCACAAGTTTCTTGATAAGCATTCACAAGGGCATCAATTGCTTCCCATTAACTCCGGGTGATCAAAGAAAGCATCAAACTCTTCGAATTGGAATTACCATTAAGATTGGAAACGGAAGGCTCTACTTCCGGTTGAGGTTGTTGATTCTCCGAAAATTTAGTGAACATGTCAGCGGTGCTTTGTATTTTCTTTATACATTCACTACCCGGGTATTGTTTCCGAACCATGGAGAGAACTTGCCCAAATTGAACAAAGTTTGTAGCTAAATTCTTTTGTAACACATGAAAGGGTATCAATCAAATCCTGTAATAAAGACAATTCAACAAGGATATCAGTGCATAGCTTATGTAATAAATTGAACAAAGTTCTCATCTTGCTTCAGGAACATAACAAAACGGTAATAGATTTGCATCTTTGTGATCAATCTGTTTAAACTTATTTTTATTTCTACAACTTGATCCATGATAATATAATAAATTTTATACTGATATAAAAAGAGAAGTTTTCTAAGGTTCTTTACTCCCGTATGAAGTGTCAAGTGAATTGCAGTCACAAATATAACAGTGACAGGATATTAACATTTTGATAATACTAGGTTGCTATTCTGAAACAAGAGTTGGAGAAGACAAGAACGGCTTTGCAAGTTTCAAACAAGAAGCTACATTTGTGACTGCAATAAATGTTGTTGAAAATAGTTATTACTCGTAACTGGGAGTTGTAATAATTAGAACGAGTTATTTTCTCTGCTACTAAAGGCAACACCACAGGATACCAGGATACAAGCACTAATTTGCATATTAATTAGTCTCAGCATTAACTAGACAACTAACGGAATCAAATCAACAGTCTTTTAAGTGAGTTGTTCCTACTGCTCTTCTATGTATGATGATGTCCAAGTAGAGGATAAGTGATAACATAGGAAAAGGAAAGAAAAAGAGAATTAGCCTACATAAACATCATGACATAGAAGAAGTTTATTCTAATTGATAGAAGTAAGAATTATGCTCATATCGAATTCAATGAGTTAAGCACTAAGAAATTATTTTGTTTAAATTTGATTCCCCTTATGTTAACATAGACATAAGACATTTATATATTACCAAGTTAATGCGGAAAACTTGAGATATTTGGTTGACTTATACAATTGAACTTCACAGATCCAAGTGCAAAAAAAAGCAGATAGACCGAACACTAGAAGTAAATCTATGCTCGCCTTAAGAGCATGAAGCAGAGATATTGGGTTGTGGCTTTCAGGGCACTAACTCTCTGGTATGGCTGACAGTAGGGTTGTAGGACTTCAGGAGAGGATTGAAGAACTCACAGGCAAGTGGAAGAAATTGAAAACACTCAGGAAAAAAAAACAGGCGTAGGATGAGGCGGATATGGCTGACAACTTTTTTTTTCTTTTGATCCTTTTTATTTGTTTATGAACAACTCGATTAATATACAAGTTAATGGACAGCTTTGATAGCTAACCTATAACACCGTTTGGATAGCAACATAGAAGGGATGGGAAGGGAGGGGAAAGAAAAGGGGGAGGAGTCAAGGCCTATATTTTTAACTTGTTGATAATATCTAGAATTTTGCACCGAACTAACCAATAAAGAAATTGTAATACGTAATTTTGCACTAACTAGTTATAGCTTAAGTGTACATCACTAGTGACTTAAAAGTACATCACTGATCGCTTAAAAGTACATTACTAAGCTAAAGTATTGTTGGGGGTGTGGGGAGCTCGATATAAATTTATTATGGAAGGAGAGCTTCCTTTTCCAGAAGAAACATGTGCCTATGTGATGAAAATAGCCCATGAGATGCGTTAGGCTGGGAGAAGTGGATGAGTGGTCGCGGGGGTAGGTCTGACCTGCTGCATGTGAGGTGGCAACTTCCACAAACGTCATGGCTAAACCTAGAATGTGATGCAGGATGTCTGGTTGTGCAGGGGTTGTGTTTGGCCTTCGCAATTAGAGATGAAAGGGGGAGCTGGTGTGATGTGGGGTGGAGTAGGCTACGGAGGATATCTCAAACTTAGAGATGTTAATCGCAAATGATTCAAAGGATAAATGACGAAAAGTTGGTAATGTTATACATGTTAGACTAAGATATCTCAAGCTAAGTATAGGTGCACTAGTTAAAAGTACCTCTCAGAGATTTTTGTGATGAATCTCCTCGATCATTTGTTGCAGAATGGACCGGTACAACCTCGTTAATACTTGTATCGGCATCACTTTTGATTCGTATAGGAGGCAAAATCCTTCCAAACCCAAAATTTCCGGCCTTTTATCTCCGCCTTACATCTTTCTTCTATAGCCTTAGCCTTCCAACAACATAGAATCGGAGCCTTCCTTTCAATTTCCGATCCTATAAATTCCACCCTATCCAAGTAGAAT
Source organism: Beta lomatogona (assembly GCA_947646795.1). Classification (NCBI taxonomy): domain Eukaryota; kingdom Viridiplantae; phylum Streptophyta; class Magnoliopsida; order Caryophyllales; family Amaranthaceae; genus Beta; species Beta lomatogona. The sequence continues at coordinate 5,874 of CANSNZ010000339.1, forward strand.
AACTATTGAACAATCACTAATAGAATAAATGCTTATTGCTGCGGTCATTAAGTGGCCTATTGCAGCGGTTTTGGCCGCGCAGCAATTAAGGGCGCAGCAATAGGTAATTAATATATTGTCGCGGTTTTAAACCGCAAAGAATATTTGAACCTATTGTTGCGGTTCCTACCCAAAACCGCAAAGAATAGGTGTTTTTTTCAATAAAAAAATGAAACCTATTGCTGCTGTTTTTGGTAGAAACAAGAAGAATAGGTATTTTTTTAATAAAAAATAAAACCTATTGCGTCGCTGTTTTTGATAGGAAACAGCAAAGAATAGGTGTCAATCGAGTTTTTTTTTTTTTTTTTGCTAGTTGGAAAGGAAAATGACCTAAAAAATACAAATAAAACTAGAGAAATCTCATCAACAACAAATCACGCTACCAACAATGTAAATACATATAACGATCGAAAATATATATAAAATCAGTATATACAAAACAATTGCACAAAAAATATAAAAACTAACAACAAAAATATACAAAATAAAAATCAGAACCCCTAAACATCATATTGAGTCTCAAAAAATAAAAATGAAGAAAAAAGCAAAAAGAAATTAAAAACAAGAACTCGAGATATAAGACTAAATGAAAAACTAAATCACGATGAATCATCAACATCGTTCTTCGTAGCTTCGACATCAAAATCAGCTCAATTTTAACGAAAAACTCAACGCCGGATACCGGTGTTGATTGTGGCGCCGGGATTCGAAAGCTTCGACATTAATTCTGTAATTCGAACAAAAACAGCTCAATTAATGAATTCCAAAACCAATCAACACAATTCAACAAAAAGCGCATCGCTTAAAAACTCGAGAGAGAGAGAAAGAGTTTTACCAGACCTCCGACGCGAAGATGAACGGAGATGACGCGAGTGAGACCTCCGACGTAACGAAGACGATGAGAGAGAGAAGACCATCAATTGGTCGAGGAGAGAGAGAGGATAGCAGGGACGAAGGACCGCGAGTATGAACGGAGATGATGACAACCGGCAAGATGATGAGAGAAGACCGGCGAGACGATGAGAAATGAGAGGAGGAGCTGCTGTGAGTTGGTCGGCGAAGGAGATCGAATCGAAAAGGAGTTTGAAGGAGGAGAGAGAAAGGAGTGAAATGAGGAGAGAGGAGAGTGAAATGAGGAAAACGGCCGAAGTCCAAGACTCCAAACCCTAGCCGCTATGTTAAGTTCAAATGATATATTGCTGCGGTTCCCAAAAAGAACCGCAGCAATATATTAAAATATTATTTTTTTAATATTATTTTAATATATTGCTGCGGTTCTTGAAAGAAACCGCAGCAATATGTCTAAGTAAAAAGTCAACTTTTTTCAAAAATTTTCCGTTGAAACTATATTGCTGCGGTTTTTAGCCGAAACCGCAGCAATATCTTTATTTTATATTTTACCTTTTCTTTTTAAGTGATATATTGCTGCGTATGGGTAAAACCGCAAAGAATACCACCGCAAAGAATAATCAATTATTCTACTAGTGAATAAAAATGAATTAGTAATGATAAAATCCGAGAAATAATATATATGCATATCACAAAACAACATGTACATCAGATTTCTACAATATGTACATCGATTTCTACTACATATACATCACCAATACCGCTTATTTCAAATATATATATATATATATATATATATATACACCTTCTTGGGGAAAAGAATGAAGCAAGCATATATCAACATGATCTAAAAGCGTATTTTATAAATTATACAATAGGGTATATCAAAGTGTCATTACCGTGAGAAATAATAGAGATCCCGTGAAAAAACCACATGGATTTTTCTTCCAAATCAGATCGCATCGATTAAACAATCAATTGTATATTGACACCAATCCATATGACTTATTTCACTTGTATGCATGTGTGAAAACAAAATCTTGTAGTTGCAAATTGATTCTTATGCCCATGCAAACACGAGGAAACAACAAAAACCACAAAACTTCTCTTCAAATCATCTTCGGCCCCCAAAGTAAGAATCCTCTCCGGCATTTTTGTAGTTTTAGGGCATCCTTTCTCCAAACCCCATATACTCCTCCATTGTTCCAAAAGAATACTAAATTCTTCATTGTCATCATCCTCCATTGCTTCCTTCACAGCCTTAGGACCCATAGGAAGTCCAAGAGTCACTTGGACATCTTCTCCCATCTCGTACATATAATGTACGACTATATGGGTCAAAGTTCTCAATAAGCCAAAGACTTAGCTTGTTGTTTAGAGCTCCAAAGCCCAGATCAAGAAAAACACCAAACCCGATATCTTTTACAGCTTGTCTTTGTTCATAACTCATATTTTCAATCATAGAATGAAGTCCAGATGGAGACATACGACTTCCAAACTTACGAACAGAATTATTTCTTTCAACTTCCTCCATTGAAATATGATATACAAAACCAAACCTGATGAAAATCATATAAACAAATTATATAAACTCATAACCAATATACAACAAGTGAAATATAAAGTATGTGATATGGCTATAAGCATATATGCAACAATTTGTGAATGAGTATATGCAGATTTATTAGATTCCTCCGAATGAGAATTGAATTTGTTATAAACTGGAAGAGCTGGTAAAATAACTATGGATGATTTAAGGTGGCTGAATTTTCTCTGTAAAAAGTTGATTTCTTTAGCTTTTCTGGATATTCTATTTGTAGCAATTAGTGAAGACAAATTTAATTTGAATTAATCGTTCAGAATCTCTCTCAAAACTTTCTATGTCATCTGTAATTATACATGAGCTCCTTTATATGTTTTTTAACAAATTTGTCAACAAGCTAAACCGACCTCCCTTAGGTCCTAACCGACCACTTAGCCAAGTAGAACTAACTCGAGAAAATGAAACCAGAATATACAAGTACAATATCTTCTACATTATCCCTCATTGATGAAGGGATACTAAGGGATACTAGGGAACATCGAAGTCATGGGCAAGCAAATATGCATCACACTTTCATCAATTATGGTAATTTACTGGGCAGTAAGTTCCTATGCCATGCTAGCTTAATATACATCATGAATTGCCTAAAAGCACATCACTAGTTGCCTACAAGTACATCTCCAATTATACATGTTTAAAAGAGACAATGTCATCATACTTACAATTCTCAATTTCCAAAGTCGACCAATTCATAAAAATCCTCCCACTAATTCCAGCATCGGCAACAACTGTATTTCACACCCAAAACACAAGAACTTCAAAATATATACAGAGAAAAGATGCAGAAAGAAAAAATAGAAGATGAAAATCCACTGTTACCTTAGAATTATAGCTTAAAAAATAGAGCATTAAAAGTTCGAAAATACCACAATTAATGCCGACATGATTTTACCTTAAAAAGTTGTAAATCCAAAACGAATCAACAAAAACAAATAGGTCTACTTTCTAATCAACAACCGCCTCAACTATTTCAGCTTTTCGTCTATCTTTGTGATCGGATCCACCTCTACACTAATGATAAACAAAAGAATTTTCCAAGTAACAATGCCTAGTAAGAAGGTTGAACTCTGACTTTTTCTTTTCTTTCCCTTTCTAAGTTCCAATGCAGAATTTGTATGCACAGTCGTGTCTCCTAGAGCTAAAATATGATCCACCAAGAGCATAGGAACTTTAACAATTCTTTTTAGCTAAAATATAACTAATGGTGGCTAAAAATACATCACCACTAGCTTAAAAGTACATCAAGAGTGGATTAAAAGTACATCATTGTTTTATTACTCAAAAACAACAAACAAGCAAAGTTTATCCACTACATTTTATAACTCAAAAATGAAATCTAAATTCCTTCCATATTTTCATCCATGAAATCCAAGAACAATCCAAATTTATCCACTTCATTCTATTACTCAACAATGAATTCAAGAAACAAAAATTTATTAGCAATAGGAACTACGGATCCTACATTAATTTAGAAAAATTGCATATTAACATCATATTATGAAAAACGAAACCCTAAAATCGACAAATAACTAAAATTTTAAGCTTAAAAATGCGAAAAATCCGAGATGTAACCGAAATAAAACGAAACAACTAAAGCAAATAGGCAAAATGAGAATGACATTTTCCATAGCTTAATTTCAAAGTAACAACATCAAATTATCAAATTGAAATCCTAAAATCCGAGATGTAACCGAAAAATAGAGCCAAAAATATCCGAAAAAATACCGGAATGAAATAAAACGACAACTAAAGCAAATAGGCAAAATGAGAATGACATTCTCCATAGCTTAATTTCAAAGTAACAACATCAAATTATGAAATTGAAACCCCAAAATCCGAGATGTAACCTGAAAAATGAGAGCCAAAAATCAAAAAAAATTTACTACTTTAAATCATTATTGAGCTTCAATGTAGAATTTGGAATCTTGTTCGAGCTTTAATTGAGGATAAATTGCTAGTTTTGGATGTTGTTGAAGCTTCAACAATGGACGAAAATGGCGAGCTTCAGTTGGGTTGCACGAAGAAGATGCACGACATTTTGGGGATCTCGGTGGTTTTTTTGGGATTAATGAGCTAGCTGTAGGGTCGCTGATTTCTTTTGATTAATGAAATGTCACCGTTAGATGAGAGTGATCTAAGGGTAGAGATCTATTCTCATATAATTAAGTATTCTCACATAACTATGGTATTCTCACATGAGCCCAAAATCTATATATATATATATATATATATATATATATATATATATATATATATATATATATATAACCCAAAGGTAAAATATTACAACTAAAGAAGAATAGACACATTATGTTTTAGGTCTACCAAATTCGGATAAGATCGGTTTCTTTATGAAAATAACAATAAATTCATATTAAATCTACTAAATTTCAAACAATTCTGTAGTTCCAATAGGCTATTTTACCAAAAAAGAAATTTTTAAAAATGTCTCTTGATAAATAGAAATAATAATTACACCGAGCGAAAACGCACCAATAAATGTAAAAAGCCGAAATTATAAGAAAATGACAAAAGTGTTTTTTTTTTTCATTTATCCTTCATAAAATGTGACAAATCGTCTTTTTTTTGTTTTTTCTCCTATATTCTCCTTTTTTCCCGATAGGAAGCTTCAAAAAATTCTAATCGTACTTTAAATTTGCACCTACTAGTAGGAGGTGGACACATAGAGGCAATGAAAAAAATAAAAATAGAACATCATACTCCTCTCGAGACTACCGAAAGGAAAGAAGACATAATCCAACAATATCTCTGCGCAGGCCTTTATTTTCGTACGGACATTAAGATAGTGAGTGAGAGAGGAGAGAGAAAGTAAGAAAAAAATAGGCCATAAAACAAATTACCTTGGAAACCGTAGGGTATAACCTACAGTGAACTTTGAATTGTGTACCAATCACCCACCCAAAAAGGTATTTCCTAGTTCCCCCAATCCTTTCCTTCTATAATTCCATTCTATAACTTTTCAAACTGAAATTGAATAAAATAAATTTCTATAACTCAAGTGAATTGATTTAAATTGAACCGTATTAAACCGAATTTTATTGAACCATACTAAATTGAGTTGAACTGAAACCGTGATAGCAAACTAGCTAAAATGAACTAAACTAACTAAAATTGAACCAAACTAAACTAAATTGGAGAAAAATCTGCAGTTGATAATGGAGATCCAAATTAAGGGTAAGATTTTCAAATTGGAGTTAAATAATGGTTTTGTAAAATTCCTTGAATTGTATAAGAATAGGGAACGTTGGGTTAATTTCCCGGGCTAATTTGGTCAAATGGGTTTCCAACGTGCTTAGTTGTTGTTCGAATTTGGTTGAGTTCGAACACTCTACCCGTCGTGCTCATCTTTGGTGGAAAATTCAGTCACGTTGCAATAGATGGGGGTGGTTTTTGAAACTAAGCATTGTTATTAAGGGTGTAACCTATTCAGGTCTTTGTCCCTCGCTTCTTATGGTGTTAATCCGTGGAAGAGATTTGTTAATGCTTTTTTCATGTTATTGGTCATGAGATGAAACGACCCACTGCAAGTTATGAAGGAGTATGCAAGAATGCCAATTTGGATTTTATTGATGTGCACATGGGAGAAAGAGAGTCATTGTCTCGGGATAGTGAGAATAAATTCGAGGTGGATGCTCTTCTTCAAATGGAGAATGATAGAATTTTCCCCTTCTATATCAAAGGGCATTGCTGAAAATGATAAGAGCTCTAGTGAGAAAAGTTGTTTGTTGCATGATGTCTCTCTTAAAAAGGTTGTTAACAATGAGGAAGTGTCGTCAAAACCAAAGAATTCATTGGAGAATGTTGTTGTTAATGGAGTTAGTTTTTGTTCGATGTTCTTCTTATGAGAAGTGCATCGATGTAGGTTCTACTTGTTTGGATGGATCTGTTGAGTCGATGGTGTTGTTAGTGATGGTAGGAGTATGTCCTTGGAGCCTAATGGGAGCAATATTGTGTCAAGTCCTCACTTCCAATGGTCAGCGAAGAAAAATAATGATCAAATTCTTCATCATTGGGTGTTCATCGCAAAACGTAGAAGAAAAATATATCGCCATTGCTTCAACATCTTGGTTTTAAAATGGAAAAGAGGAATCGCTTTCAAGTAGCAAAGAGGGTGCACAATTAGAAGTCCCATTGTAATTGTTTGTTTATTTTCTTCGAAAGGTGTATCATGATCTTCAGCTCTTCCTTCATCTTCGAACGGTTTCGCAATGTTGATGGAGTTTAGTTAGTGGTTCTAAATGAAAGCTTAGTTAGTGGAGTTCATCTTTGTTGTCTTGGTCACATGAATGATGTATGGGTGTTTTCTTAGGAGATTGATTCTCAATTGGATAGTGTCTAGGTGTGTTTTGAAATGGTGTTGTAGAGGTGTAACTCCAATCCTTTGGTGTTTTGAGCTTTTGCTCCTCTTTCCATTTAATAAAATGGACTATTAATTATCAAAAAAAAAAAAAAAATTGGAGGAAATTCTCAAATACTAAATTGGCACATGTAAGAAACCCATGTGGAAAGGAAACAAATAGAGATAGATAAAAAGTGGGGAGTCATGCAATAGGATTTGTCACATTAATAAAGAAAAGTTATTACCAAATAAAAAGAAAATGTTGCGATTAATATGAAACTTCCAAATAATGGAAACGTTGCATTTAAAAAAGAATGGAGAAGTATATTTAATTAAGTAGTATCTTGTGAATTACCACTACATTTACCTATATTTAATTCATATAATTATAATTAATTAGTAATTACTAAAATTAACTATAGCTACAAGTGTCTTGTGAATTACTACAAATTAAGTAATAATTAAAAGATTTTATGTTGTCCCCTGCGGTAGGCGTTTGCCATAGTGTTTCTTTCCTCGGTCAAATAAATTTAATAATTAAAAGATGAATATCCCGTGTACAAGTGGGGAAATTGGGGATCCCACTTTAAAAGGGCAAGAATCGAACCCTTGTCACAAATAAGGATGACAAGTGGATCCAAGCTCGACCTTTGCTCGGTTGGATCCAACCTATTTTACTGCAGTCTTAGTCTACTTTTTTTGGTCACAATGGATCTAGGTCGGATATGGGTCTAACAACTCATAGGTCAGGTACTGGTATAAGTCTAATGATCTCAGACTCATACCAGCCCTAGATCTAACTCGTTGACCCTTTATCGCTCGTTGACCTTATATCTGACTCGTTGACCAGTTTATAATTTTTAAGTATAAATAAATTTCATGTTAAAGTTTAAACCAAAATTGTAAAACATTAAAAACAACTAGTAACTAAATAGGCTCGTTTTACTTCCCTCTTTGTTTTCTATTTCCCTCCGAAACCCTACTCCCCTATGGTTCTACTACTCCTCTCTACTACATTACTATATACTTTGAACATAGTTACACTATTTGCATAGTGTTCACTATTCACATCTTAGACTTTGGTTGTCTTTGATGATTTGTATTATTTTTATCACCCAATTTTAGTTATTCTCATTTTTTTACACAACCTTCTCCGATCGTTCTTTCTCCCGCTAGCTCACCGGTCACTACTCGCAAGTCCTTAAATTAATTTTCCTCTTCTTCTCAAATTTCAAGTCAACCCACCTCCCAAGCAAAGATAAATCAACCCATAAAGATTTTTCTTGCTAATCAATCTCCCTTATTTCTTGCATTTTAGAATTGGTAAAGATGAGAGATACCCATAACACAATTTATATTGGGGTAAATCAACAATTAGTTACCAAAGTTCACAAACTTGGAATAAAAATACCAACTTGCAACAAATTCGAAACTTAATCAATTGAAAATAAATAAATAAAAAAGTTGTGCATCGTAATTTCGAATAAAACACCAAATCTTAAATATCATGCACTTAGAAACCAAAATTGTGCAAAGAATCAACAATTAATCACACCAATATCCAAAACCCACATACAAAATAACCAAAATTATAAACAAAACTAAAAAAAGAGTTAATATAATATGTGGCGGGCCCATTTCTTAACTATGGTTTAGATTTACCATCCGAATGTGGTTTTGGATCCTAAATGTTGAATAAAGAAGTTTTTAGGTCCCAAACACCTGAAAAAGCCCAATAGTTTGGTCCCGAACGTATGCTTTTTTTTTTTTTTTTTTTGATAAGTTGGTTGTTTTGTATTTAGTAGATCAAACTTTTTACAAGCCACTTGCATATGCTGCTCGGCTTTTGCGGTGCACGACACAAAGTGTCCTACTCAATCTCCATGCTCATCCTTATCACTCAAAGTGAATGGAGAATTACTGTGAGTTCATTACATCCAAGCCATGAAATCGTTTTCCTCCTAAGACCTCTCTTTGCTAATGAATCGCTATCTGACATTTCAGCTACGCGTGTGGTAATTTGAGCATTAAGTTCTGCGAAAGTTACTAGCGTTCCTTATGTAGTTCAAAGCATAAAGTTCCGATTCCAAGGCCCGCCATTCTTCTCGTTAGACCCATCTAATCGCATTTTATCGAATCCGATTCGAATGCAATGGGGAAGGAGCTGATCTCGGGGGATGAAAGGGGAAATTTTCATGACTCTTATAAATCGCATCTCACCCAGCAGTGACTAATCTACCAATGGTGGAATAAGGGCACGAAAAGAGCGGATGAGAGGTACCCGCGTCATTGCGAAGAACTCCCCACCTTAGCACTGAGATTGCCAAAATCGGATCAAAGATGCATCTATATTCCACTTCGGCGGTGAGATGAGAAGGTGGGCTCCATATATCATTTTCATGAATAGCGGCGCTCAGCTGGGACTAAACCGGCAAAGGAATTTCCTTTTCTGGCCAACGGGGTTTTAAAGAACTTCATTGCATGAATAAGGAAAGGGGTCTTGCCAACCTTTATCCACCAACACAAACGAAGTAACACCAGCTCGTGAATTTGATTGGCCGAGCAAGAGATATTGCTGGTAATCCGAGCATTACTCTCTTTCCACAAGGCCCCACAATGATGAAGAAAGAGGCTTTCGCGGATTTTGCTGAAAAATAGTCAGCTCGATCCATAGTTCCATTGAATAAAAAAGAGGTCCTTTAAAGAGCTAGGAAGAGCCCAATGAATATCCCAAATCGAGAACCACCAATTCCATACCTCCCCCGTAGTCACAGTGAATAAATACATGATCTTCTACTTCGACATACGTGATTGACAAAAACACACCGATCCTCGAGATGGGGGAATAATGGAGAGCTTTGCTAATTTCCCTTGAGTATTTAGTTTACCCAAAGAGAGCGGAAACCATACAAAGATCTCGATTCAGTGTGGTACGAAACCTTTCCAAGGTTTTCAAGATTTCGTAAGGAACCACGGGAGAGGATTTATCAAGTACCCTTGAGAGGATATTACGAGAAGTCGACCGTTTTTATCGGGGCCCAAATAAATTTATTTCGCATTTGTCATCCAAAGCAACTCAGTCCAAGAGGGAAAAAGAGATGGGCCCCTTTCGGCATAATTTATGGGGCCTAAGTTCGCGCTTCCTCTCCGGGCTCTAAATCCATTTGGAACCAATCCCGAAGCCCAGCGAAGCAACCTGAAGCCCATTGGTTGCAACCAATTCGGAAGAGATGAGGAAATAAAGCTTTTAAGAGTAGAATTACTTAACCAAATATCCAACCAAAAGTAAGTGCTAAGCCCAGTCTCCAATCCATTTTTCCTAGCGTTTGATTTTGCCAGCTCTTAATAATAGGATGAAGAAGGATGCAGGAGCAAATATTCCTCCATGGACCTCGTGGTTAGGAATGGAAAAATCCAACATGGTTGTGAGAGAAGAATAACCATATTTATCTTGAATGACCTTATGCCATAAGGCATTTGGTTCATGAAGTACCTCCACCACCATTTAAAAAGGGAGAGCCATGTTTCTAGCGTAGGAGATTCCCAACACCAAGGCCTCCCAAACATTTCGGGAGCTCTATCAAACTCCATGCAACCAAAGGAAAAGGGATTCTTTCCAATTTCACTACACCCCAAAAAATTGTCTTTCAACTTCACAATCTTTGCCATGACCCTTTTTAGGAATGGGGAACAAAGACATATAATACAAGGGGAGGCTTGCTAAAGATGCTTTGATTAAGGTGATGCACGACCCCCAGGGATAGCAACTTACCTTTCCAGGTTGCTAACTTTTGATTCATCTGGGTTGATGACCAAATCCCAAGTGCTCAAAAGAGACGAATTACCACCAATTATATTGTGGGCACTCAAGGAGGAACTCCAAACTGGAATAATAATGAGTTTGGAATCATAGATGATCGTATCAAAAGATGTGAGAAAAGATTAATTTCATTGAGAAAATTGCAAATTCTGGATTTACTATGCACTAACAGATTGCAGGTGAGGAAAAAAGCGCAAATGGACCTATGGACATGGTTAAGGAGGCGTGAATCCTAATGGGCTCAACTCTTTGGGGCTAAATGGATCAAAGAAGGGGATGTACCAAGTATTTCCATACTCACTTATCGATTCAGGCCTTGTGAAATCAATTCGAGAGCCTAGTGATTGAAGTGGAGATATTATTGACAAGCTTCTCTGAAATAAAAAAGAAGCGAGTGACTTTCTTTCGGGACATATTCCATGAGGAACATTCGGCCAGACCTACCTTAGGTGGGTTGGAATTTAAAAAACTCTCTCTGTGAAGAATGCTCTTTTTTCCTTGTTGCTCCGTTTTCACATGAAGAGATAGATGTTTGCCGTTGTTTCTTGCGATTCGCCAAAAGCACTTAGGGACACGATGGCTTCAACTTCAAGTTCATCCGAAGCTTCGTAGGAAGTGATCAAGCATGATATATATGGTATTGTTGATGAGTTTTGGGCAACATCGAGATTACCCCATGAGTTTACTGCTTGATTACGCTCATTGCACTAATCCCCGAAAATTCAGCAACCCGAAGGTTTCAAAGACTGCGAATCCGATTAGCATGGTGGGATGCTTGTCCTGAAGATTGTGGCAACTATTAATGAAAGCGACTACAATATGTGATGGATCGTCTCATTGGTCCATTCAAACAACTTTTATCCAAGGTAGGCAAATCCTTGATGGGGCCGCTATTGCTAGTGAATTGATTGACTGCGATGCGAGGAAATCAAAGAGCGAGAAGAAAGGCTGTGGTGTTGAAGCTTGATTTTCATAAAGCTTTTTCGGCTTGACATCTCATAAGGTTATTTAGAATGGGTCTTGGAGCAAAATGCAATTCCCTTCTCTTTGGAGATCATGGATCAAAACTTGTGTTATGGAAGTGCTTGACTCGGTTATGATCCCAGCAGCTCCCATGCAACTGGGAGAGCTCCAAAGGGGCTAAGGCAAGAGGATCCTCTCTCCCTTTTTCTCTTCAATCTAGCGGTTGAGCCTCTAAACCTCTTGATACAAAAGCTATCTCAAGCGTCTATATGGGGGAGTAGAAATTTCCAAGGTGGCATATCAATTTCGCATCTCCAATATCACGGGATGATACCATTATCTTTTGCCCCAAAGGACAGTGACGCTCTTATGAACATCGAGAAGACTCTAATATTCTTTCATCTCGCATCGGGATTACAAGTAAACTTTCATAAGAGTAATATCTTGGGTTTGAACCCCGGAACCTAAGTGGCTTCAATTTGCCGCGGAATGGCTTGATGCAAGATTGGTGAATTCACATTCACTTACCTTGGATTACCGCCGGAATCGCTCAAAAGGTCCCAAACGTATGCTTAACTCCAACTATCTCTAAATCGAGGAAGTATATTGTACTACTCTCTAAGGTCTTATAAGTTCATATAAGTTTAGTTCAGCAAGATTGAGGTCTAATAATTGCTACAAAGTTTGGTTCAAAACTAAAGTAGTTGAGGCAATTGTAATTAGGAAAATTAGGAAAATAGTATATATGTAGGTAACTAATTTATGAAATTAAAACTTTTTTCGTGCAAAACTATCTTGTAAAAAATCTCAATTTATATAAACAACAGAATTCTACTCGATAAATTAAATTTACCAGCGTTGACTTACTTAATTTCCCCTCCTTTTCTCTTTCTTTCCCCCCCCAATTCCCTTTCGTTCATTTCATCTCTCTTTTGGACAGGTGGGAATTCATAATAATGGAGTACTGCAATTTTTCGGCAGAAACTGCCCTAAAAGTGACAATTGTAGACTTGTACTCCCAGAATTATTAAGCATTACCATACTTCCACAGGAATTAAGGACAAACGAATGAAAGAATAGCTCGTTGCACAAATAGTTTCAATGGTAGGAACTAGGAGTAGTACACTATTTCAATCAACCAATTCTACATCATATTTACATTGTACTTCCTCCATACCTAAATATTGTGTTCATTTCTTTTGGGCATAAGTATTAAGAAGAAATCATATATAATATTTTAGTTGTATTAAATCATAGTAATTAAATATAGAAGTTGGCCATATGAGGAAGTGAGTGATATTATAAAATTGAAAGCAAAATAATATTTTCCTATTTTAATTGGTGAACTCATATTAAATAAGGAAATAAGAAATCTATTTAGAACAAACATAAATGAAAAAATGGGCACTCTATTTGGGAAGAGAGGGAGTACTTCATAATTTTTTTTTGTTGGAAATAAAATACTTCATGCGTTCTATTTTAAATAAAACTTTTGTTTATTCACGCAATCCAACTGGCTTCTTTAATCATTAATATCTTTAATTATACGCATGTAAAAAATATAAAAAAGTTATAATTTAATATCTTTAATCATTAATATCTTTAATTATACGCATGTAAAAAATATAAAAAAGTTATAATTTAATAAGATGTATCGAGACAAATCTAATAATGACGATAAATTAGAGTCGAAATTATCAATGAATAATGTCTTTTCACCCAATATTTTATTTAAAACAGAACGGAGGAAGTATACAAAAGAAAAACCTTTGACTTTAAGGACCATTTTACAAAAGTTCTCCACTCCAGCTTTTAATTTGCAGACTAGCAAATGTAGTAGCAGCAATTAATTCTTGAGCAAATTTTCTTCCCTTTCTTTTTGTTACAATAAGCCACATTATATAATTTTTTTAAATAACCCACATTATAGAACAAGAAAATTAGATAAAATTAAAAAACGTAAGCATGTAAAAATAATATGACCTACAAGCTACAACCCTACAAGGCTACAATCATCATCAGCCCATTTTAATAGCTACAAAATAGTACTATTATATAGATATCAAATTAGGCCTAACCGTCAATTACAAGAAGATTTGTAATTAGTCCATATATATTAATATTCTACATACAATAAACCAAAACTTAAGGGTCCAAAATTTTTTGGTTTACCAAGGCCTAGCTAGCTAATTACTCGTATTAAATCAGCAAAAAAAATAAATTATTGGCCAAGACATTTTGCTCCTCTAGGAGCAGCAAACATATTGTAGAGCTCATTGTACTGAAAAACACCACCAAGATGATGATGATGATCATCATCCAGCATCACAGGCTCATGGTTGTACTGATATTGTGGGAGCTCAACCACCTGATAATTTCCTCCTCCTATTGTACCGCCAGCTGGCACCATATCTCCATGAAACGGCACCGTATTAAACCCACCACCATAACCGCTAAAATGATGATAATGAGAGTTATAATTATCATTATCATAGTAGAGACCATAATTGACATTATTATTGTCACCATTATCATGATGATGTTGATGATGATCAGAAACAACTGATGACTGTTCACAGTATTTGGGGTTTTTTGTGGACTTGCGCTTAGGGAAGTATTTTTCTATGATTTCATCAAGGAGTCCAGATGTTTCTGATGGTTCAGATGGAAAGAACTCCATCATCATACCATCATTATTTTTATCATCATCGTCATCATCACCACCATGATGTTCGTGATGATGATGAGGCATAGAAGAAGGGAGGGGAATAATAGTGTTCCTCTGTGACGCAGGAGTAGGGGTTTCAGTGAACTCCACCAAATTCCCTTCACCACAACCGTTGATCATGGCATGATGATTATTATGAGAGTTTTGGTTTGAATTTAGCCACTCCACAAAAGGTGGGATATGGATGGCTGTGATTTGAGTTTTGGGTATTATTAGTAGTTTTAGTCTTGATGGACGGCTGTGATTTCTTCTTGGAAGAAGGGTTACTAAAAAAGGGAGGTAAAGGAGGTGGGTACATGATGACCTTCTGATCAATATGATCATGAGAAGGTAGATGTGAATTTGTGTAAGTGAAATTTGTACGTGCCTTATTCCCACGCATAGCACGTGCGGCATAGTCGTACGCACATGCGGCTTCCTCGGCTGTGTCGTACGTGCCAAGCCAACGGCGTTCCTTGGACTGCGGGTCACGTATTTCCCGGCAGCGTAACGGCCCCACGGCCTACGCCGAACGCCCCGATATCGGGTTGTCGTGGTTGCGGAAGCAGTCGCGGTTGAGGCCTTGGAGGCCTTGGTAGTGTTTTTGTTGGTGTTAGGAGGTTTTTCAGGAGGTGTGGCATGATCATGGTCAAATGAGTGGGTGAAAGTTGTGGTAAAATAGTGGTGTTTAAATTGGTGTTCCATTGAGTTTTGGAAAGGAAATTAAAGTGTGTGGATGAAATGGAATGTTTTGGGGGAGAGTAGCTAATCTAATTGGAATTTGAGGAGAATTAAGTGTTAGCATAGAAAGAAGTGGGAGGTGAATTGAGAGTTGCGTAGGGGTACTTGTATAGGCATGCATGCATGTATTTATAGACCTGAGTAAGGGGGGCATGGCCGCATGGGGAGAGGGTTTTCAGTTTATGATGTTGATGTAATGTAACAATGTTGCGTAGGATGTATGTTGAGCTTAAAATTTAAGAAAAATTATACTTTATCTCACTATACTCACTCCGATTTCACTATATGTAAATATGTGAAGTATTAAATATTTTAATTATAGATAATGCTTTTTCAAAAAATAATTATAGATAATCCAAAAGTCATATTTTGCAACTAAATATAGGGTAAATAGTTATATTAATCGACCTTTAATATGTAGGATGTTTTCTAAAATATTTTGTAAGATGAATAACGATGGAAACAAATATTTTAGCTTAATTGATATGGGATATAAGGAAATTATACGGTTTTTTCACCTAATACCTCGAGTTTTCAAAAAATTCACGTAAGTACACTCCATGTTTTTAAAATTCACTAGGTACCCTAAGTTTAAAACTAATTCACGTGGTACCCTCAAATACCCTTAATGACTAACGGCGTTAACCGACGTTAGTCATTAACCCTAATTTCCGGTTTTAAACCCTAATTAACCCCCTAATGCTAACCCTAATCCTAATCCTAACTAAACCCAAACCCTAACCCCAAACCTTAACCTCAACCCTAACCCACCACCCCACCACCCACCCCCCCACCCCCCACCACCCCGGCCCACTCTCCCCACCCCTGGCCCCCCACCCCACCTGCCCACTCCTCCCACCGCTGCCTCCTCACCTCCCCCTCCCCACCTAGTTCGGCTCGGCAGTCCCCCCTTCGTGTCGCCCCCTCCCCCACCTAGTTCGGTAGTCCCCCCTCCTCCCTCACCATCGCTGCCCCGCGCCCCCACGACCCGTCACCCGCTACCCCTGTATTTTCTTCTTCCCTCCTTTTTTGCATCTCAAGTATTTTGTGTTTCACGCAATTTGAAGGAGGGTGGTGCTACGGGGGTAGGGGAGGTGCGAGAAATGGAAGGTGCAGTGCCAGAGGGCGCGGGGTAGGGTGTGGGCGTGGGGGCGGGGTTACGGGAGAAGGGTTAGGGGTTGTTCGAAATTGAGGCGATGGTGGGAGGGTGGGAACGGGGGTTGGGGCTGCGGCGGCATGGGGGTGGGGAGGGCTGCGAAGTGGGGGAGGGGTGGGGCTGGGGTGGAGGAGAGGCTGCAGGGGTGGTGGGAGGGTGGGGAGGGGTGATTAGGGTTAGGTTTAGGGTTTAGGTTTAGGGTTTAGGATTAGGATTAAGGTTAGAATTATAGGTTAATTAGGGTTGAGCGGGAAAATTTGGGTTAATGACTAACGGAGGTTAACGCCAGTTAGTATTAAGGGTATTTGAGGGTACCACGTGAATTAGTTTTAAACTTAGGTGTATCTGGTGAATTTTGAAAACATGAAGGTTACCACGTGAATTTTATC
>CANSNZ010000339.1:25000-163078 GCA_947646795.1 Beta lomatogona
ATAATAATAATAAATAATATCAATAAAAATAATAATAAAATAATAACAATAACAATAATAATAATACTAATAATAATAATAAATAATAACAATAATAATAATAATAATAATAATAATAATAATAATAATAATAAGTATTGATAATATTATGTTAATACTTATTGATTATTATCCATAATTATTATTTTAGAAAATTAAATATACAATTCAGTTCAGTTTCTCTCATTTCAGTTAATTTCAGTTAATTTAATTTAATTTCAGTTCGTTAATTTAATCTCGGTTCGGTTAATTTAATTTCGGTTAATTTAATTTAATTTCAGTTTAGTTAATTTATTTTCAGTTTAGTTCAGTTAATTTTAGTTAATTTAATTTAATTTAATTTAATTTCAGTCAAAATAAGTTCAAAAGAACAGGGCCTCACTCTCCTCCCTATTGCTACTGCCCAAAATACAAAACAAAACCAAAACCCATCTTCTCTGTTGCTCTGCTTTCTTGGTTGGTCTTGGACAATTCTGCACCACCACCGAAGGTTGATCGAGATTTGCTCTGGGACAATTCTCCACCACCATATGTAAGTCTTCTATTTCAGAAATTTTTCGCATGCTTTGTTCAATTTTACGAAGGAAATCACGAAATTATGCTTTGTTCAATTCTTTTTTCAATTTTCCTATCACGAAATTATGGCTTTCAATTGGTTGATACTGAACTTCGTAGCTTTGAATTGTTGTCATTATAAAACACATGAGAACGTAAGAGAACTTAGGCCATTGATCTTAGCTTGAGCCCCGCAATTACGTATAAGCAGATAGCCATATATCGGCTCAAATCCCACTCTCAACAAATAATAGTTTTATCTTTTCCAAAGTTTTGGCCTAGGAATTTTTTAGCTTCTTTATCATATCACAAATAGGGGGTAGGACCTATACAAATCAGTAGTTCGTAAATGAATACATGTAGTTGACCATGTTGTCAAAGGGGATTTAATAATCTAGTTTAGCAAAGAAAAAGTCTGTTTGATTTGTTGTCAACTTTTAAATGAATACATGTAGTTATGTACTTATATACTGTGTAGCTCATCTCCAAAAGTTTCTTAGAGAATACACTAACAAATTATGTTGGTTATCTTTTATAGTAGCTCATTTAAATGCATATATGTAGTTATCTTTTACAAGAAGTTTGCAAAAGTTTGAAACTTTTCAACGTTGATATGGTTAGCCACGAAGCTAAAATTATACTCCCTCCGTTTCATTTTAATTGTTACACTTTGACATTTTACACTATTCACAAGTTGCACTTTGACCCTAATTTGTGATTTATACATAAATAAAAACATAGTTATGTGGGATCTTGTTAGATTCGTCTTAGTGTGTATTTTATTAATATGTACTTTTTATAATTTTACAAATACAAAACTAGAGATATATATCCTCAAAGTTTTGCATTGGCATGCGTGAAAAGTGTAAGTGTAACCATTAAAAAGAAACGGAGGGAGTATTGATTAGTATAAAGTAACAAATTGATGTACTTGTTTGTTAGTTCTATATGTACTAAGTGAATGTCTTTCATTTCTTTCTTTTTTTTTTGTTGATTTGTTGCTGAAACTCAAATAAAATTGGGTTTGATTAAAAAGGTTTAATTTCTTGCAGAATGGGGGTTGATGAAAAGGTTTTGAGGTTTCAATATGATGGGAGCCATGTTGATGTTACAGTTGATATGGATAGGAGTAATTTGCTGGATGTAATAAATGATTACGAGGATGAAGCAAAGAAACTTGGGTATGAGACACCTAGGAACCCTGATTTCACCTATGTGTGGCAAATGAAGCATTGTTCATTGAAACAGGACAAAGACTTGATGGTAATGTTTGAAAGGCTTCCTAATCATCGGATAATCTGCATTTGGGTAGGGACTCAATCTAAACCTAGTGCATTGAACAAATTGGTTGTGGATCTTAGGAAGAGACAGGACAAGGCCAATGGGTTCCTTGAAGTGATTCATAATGTAACTACTGAGGTTAGTGATCATGTAGGCAAGCCTAAGAAACTTCCTGTGAGAAGGAATACTAAGCAGCTCAAGGAAGTGATCGAATCTTCTGTTGTGGCGGAAAATCAAGTCAGTGAAGTCATTACGAAAAAGAACAGTGCTAAGGAAGTGACTGATGATGTGAATGATGATATGATTAATGATAGAGTGAAGGCACACATGAAGACATTTGTTTTTACTGGAATGGATGGACTGGACACTAAGCCTATTAACCTAGCCAATGAGGAGACTTGGGTGACATAGAGCATGAAATACAACCCGATGATCCTAAGACATTTATAAAGTTCATGAAAGATATGCAAAAGAAAGAGAAGGCCGCTGCAAAGAGATTGAAGAAGGGGGCATCCAAAACCACCAATAGCGAACAGGGAAATCCATCTGCTCCTACAACTCAACATACTGAGGTTATGGCAACCCCTATAACCCATCCTCTTCCAACTCAACCTACTCCAGTTGCCACAAATGCAACTCATGTGATTTCAAGCTCAATTCAAAGTCCAAGGAGGAGCCCTAGGATTTCAGCCAAGATTGTCAATTTTGAAACAAAAGAAAAAGGACCTGAGCCTACAAAGATGCAGGGATTGAAGCAGCCAGATCCTACCCTGTATGCTAGAAAAGTCCCAAGAACTACTGCAGTTAGGAAAGGGTTATGGGTCGGATCTAAAAAGACAACTGATGATAATGTTGTAAATGAAGTTGTGGATGAAAATTCAAGACAGATTGTCACAAGATCATTAAGGTCAACTTCTGTTGATGAAGATGATAGTGAAAGTGACAGTGACAATGACTTTGTTCCAGAGCACTCATCTTATATGCATGCTGATGAGAGAAGAGAAGACTTCTCTTTGGCAACAATAGAGGACAAATGGCATCCTCATCAGTGGCATGATTTCATAGATGTTGATGACAATGATGATGACTACTTTGCTAAATTGTACAAGAATGGTGAAATCTATGAAGAAAGAGCATTTGGAAAGATAGAGCTCAGGCCTTGGATGATTTTCACTAAGAAAAGTCATTTTAGGGACACACTAAAAGATTGCGTGTGCAAGAAGGATTTGCAAACACGGTGCTTTGGGCCGATTCAATGAGATATCCTGCCATATGTCTTTGCTCAATGTTGTGATTGGAGAATCCATGCTTGAAGACTAACGAGATGGTAGGACGTGGGCTATTAAGAAGATTTTGCCCAACGTTCACAATTATAGGGGTCTAGAAACCTTCAACCCTATTTGTACTTGTGAAATGGGCAAGAAGAAAACCGATGGAGGACATAAGAGCAAACCCCGACATTAAGGGAAATGAGTTGAATGCAATGTTGTTCCAAAAATTTGGGTTTTACATGAAAAAGTCTTCACTTGTACAACATGAAGAATTATGTGATTAATGAGCTTTTTGGAGGCCATGATAAGAGTTATGGGTTGCTCCCTGCCTATGTCAAGATGATACATGAGACTAATACAGGTTCATTGGCATTTTGTTCTTATGTTGATATTGGTCATCCACAAAGGGCAATGCAATTTGGGACTGTGTTCATCTCATTTGGTGGTCAAGTGAAAGGGTTCCTAGGAGGGTGTAGATCAATGATTGGGGTTGATGGGGCACACCTAAAAGGAAACTATGGCGGCATATTGCTATCTGCCATTGCAATGGATGGGAACAATGAAATATTCCCACTTGCTTATGCCATTGTTGATGTCGAGAATGAGGAGAACTGGGCATTCTTTTTCTGGCATTTATACAACATGGTGAAGGATAATGGCAGGAACAATTGGACAATCATATCTGACAGGCAGAAAGTAATAATTTCTGAATTCTGTTTTTAATTAATTAATTATAACTAAATAAATCTGTTCTTTCATTTTACGATTAGCGCTTGAGTTTCTTTAGTTATTTCGACTGCGTCACTACACTAACATTTCAAATTTATGTTGTCCTCTATTTCCTGTGTGTTGCAGGGAGTTGATCTTGCTTTCAAGAAGGTGTGGCCTACAGCAAAGAGGAGATATTGTTGCAGGCATTTGATCAGAAATTTCAAGAAGGCATTCCCAGGCCCACTTATGTATTTTATTTTGAAGAGCATGCAATGCTACAAATCCTTACACATTCAAGAATGCAATGGAGAGGTTGAGAAAGAAGGGGGAAATTGCATGCATGAAGTGGTTTGCTTGCCTTGGGAGTCAGTCCAAATGGACAAAACACATATTTGACCCAAGTGTTTGTTCTGACATTAACACTTCAAACATTGTTGAGAGTTTTAACTCAACTTTGGGTGTGGACAGGTGCAGACCTGTGTTGACACTTCTAGAAGGAAAACACCACTTATATGCTTTTTGCACGACTAATACAATAATTTGCAAACATACACTTATTTTGGTTATATGCCTAACTGTAGGCATAAGGAGGGTTTGCATGGTTCGAATAGCCACTAGGCAACAGCAGGTCGAGTCTTGGGATAAAGATGGCATTTGTCCCAAGATAGTGAAGATGGTGAAAGCAATTGGTCAGGCTACAAGATTATGTAAGTCTCACATGTCTGCCCCTGGTGAGTTTGAGATACATGAAGGGAAGAGTCAATTTCCACTTAGCTTTAACAATATGAAGTGTGCATGTGGAGCTTGGCAGCTTACAGGATTCCCATGTAGGCATGCTATGAGGGCTATGATAGCATTTAAGATTGATCGACACGTGTGTGTGAGTCCCTGGTACTCGATGAAAAAGTACAAGGCCACTTACTGTCACAACATTGAACCAATTCCTGATAAAGATCAGTGGCCAGAGTTTGATGACCTGCCACAAGTACTCCCACCACCACTGAAAAGGGGAGTTGGTAGACCCAGCAGAAATAGGAGAAGAGAGGAAGGAGAGGAAGCTAATGGTAGAAGGTCCAAAACAATGAAATGCAAGAATTGTGGCCACTTTGGTCATAACATTAGGACATGCAAAGGAGCACCTACAATGAAAGAATTGGCCAACACTGAACCAGTTGTGACCAAGAACAAGAGGAAGGCAACCTCAGCAAGCAACAACAAGAGCAAGAAAGCTAAGAAAAAGCAGCAAGATCAGCAGGAAGCGTTCACACAAACTGGAAGCCAACCTCAACTTAGTTTATCTTAGATTTATGTCTAAGTTTGTTTGTGAAGTCTTTGAAACATGAATATCTTTAAACACTAGCTTATTGCCTGGTTGTTTGGGTAGTTATAAGATTTCAATATTCATTTTGGATTTTGGACATGGGCTATCAACCATGTATTTTGAATCATGTCTTTCTAAGGGCATGACAAGTAATTGCTTTGCACACTGAAGAATTTCCTACTCTCCTGCAAAAAATTGACAATTTGAAGATGATTGTGGCTTTCCCATCTCTGGAATAATATTTGTTCTACAAAAGTGGTCAGACCTTTGGATCCACAAAAGCATTAGTTGCATGAATTTTCTTCTTGTTTTGGATAGTTTGCATTATTTGCACTAGGTCTATGTAATCAGTTCGACACTAAGTGACTTTTGACATATTCTCATCCTTTTCCTTTAAGGTATCTTTTATGGACAAACAAATCTGGTATTCCATTTTCTGTGCTATTTTTGGCAGCATTCATGGAATTCTGCATCATCTTGGTGAAGTAAGTATGTTCTTCAGTTTACACAGATCTTAATGTTGTTTACTTTTTGCAGATGAAGATGAGTTTCATCATTCTTGTTTTTTGGCCAGCGTTCCAAATGAAGAGGAGGTGCTTTCTCTTGATAATAAAGTCACGGCAATAACAATGAACAATGAAATAATATTGACAGTAGAGTTAGTTTAAAAGGAAGGGGTATTAAATGAGGGGGGAAGTTAATTTTTTAGTTAAATTAAGCTAACATAACGTTTCCTAACTTTTTGTTAACGGTAGAGTCATGGTAGCAATTAGGGTGTAATTATAATGGTATTAGTTGGACAATTCTTAAAATTTGGGTACCAAATGAAATTTACAAAAACTGAGTGGTACTAGATGGAATTTCCCAAAAATATATATCACCTATTTTAACTAAAATGCTTGTGGAATGAGGAGTACAAATATTGTGAAGTATTAGTTATATTTTATCCTTAAAATAAATATTTAAATCACATCTCTTCTATTGTAATAAAACAATTAATAAACAGAAAAAAGGAATAAGAAATTAAAAACATTGGTTAATAATTATACCTTATGCTATTATATAGTGTTTATTTGTTACACCGCTACCTATAAATCTCAAACGTTACTTGGAGTAACGTTCTACAACAACTACCTATAATCTACTGCAACCGCTACCTGCTACTACAACCACTACCTTACCAAACACTCATAATTTTTTTTAAAGTAGCGTTTTGATCTTCTCCAACCGCTACCCGCTACCTAAAACGCTAGTGCCAAACAGGGCCATAATCAACAAACTTTTAGTTACATTGTTGCTTTACTTGCTTTTGTGTTGAAGATCTTTGCAAACAAAATTTCATGTGTGTTTTCTCCTTTCCAATCCCCTCATGGAAATTAATTGCGCAGAAATTCATGCCATCTGTCGTGCAATCAAGATTTCTTAGGCACGTGCTTGAATCTATAATCATATCATCATCGAATCGGACTCAGTAAATGTGGTCAATTGGTGTAATATTTATGTCAATGGCGGGCCCACGGAACATGAACTTTCCATACAATTTCATTCGGGATGTAGCTAAACAAGGTCTCAATATGTCCATCATTCATAAAAGGAGGAGTGAAGATATTGATGAACTTATAAGAGAAAAAAAAAGCAAAAAATATAGGAGAAACACAACAAAGTGATACATTTGATTTACTTACTGCATAAAATGAGTTACAATAAGAAGATATATATATATATATATATATATATATATATATATATATATATATATATATATTTTCAAGGTAAGGAGAAAAGAGGGTTAGGAGACCCTCCCCACGAGGGGAGCTCCAACCTTATCGTTTACAAGAATATAATGAAGAGCAGAATGAGTACAATCATCTATATGAAACTGAGAATCCACTAAATGACCGACGTTGGCGATCCAATCTGCTGCTTTGTTTGCTTTCCGGTAGACATGACGAATAGGCCACGAAGAGAAAGAAAGAAGAATAGCTTGGATATCCTGGATGATATGAGCAATCTGCCAAGGAGGAGACCATATACCTTTTACTGAGTTGATGACCATAAGATTATCCCCTTCAATTTGGAGCTGACGGATATTGTTCTGGATAGTAAGGCGAAGCCCTTGTTGAAGAGCAGTTGCCTCGTCAATGAACATGGAAGAAGATCCAAGGTTAAAAGCTGCAACTTTGAGGAGATGGCCATCAGCATCTCTAATGATTATACATGTTGCTGCAGAAGCAATGCAAACCGAGCCGTCGAAGTTGATTTTGAAGAAGGAGGTGGGAGGTGGCTACCAAGAAACGAGGATGGAGGAAGGATACATCGGAGAGGATAGTGGAGAGGAAAACGGGGAACCAGAGGAGATGCCTAAATCCACTGCATTCCTCAGACTCCATTCTGAAAATAAAAATTTAGCTTTATGCAGAATCCTGTGAACATTAAGAGAAGCATTATGAAAGATAATAGAATTTCTTTCCTTCCAGATACTCCATATAAGGAAAACAAATTTGATAGTGGAGGACCTATCATGTCTAATTTTGGATACTGTATTTAGAAGAGTGGTCCGATGTAAGGTGTGAGGTATCCATTCCTTTAGATCCTGAAGCTGCTAAAAGGGGATGAGATGATGGCATCCCCCAAAAAGATGGTCTAAAGATTCCTCGTGAGTGTTACAAATAGCACAATGGTTTAAAGTGATAATGTTGCGTGTAGCAAGGACAACTCTAACCCCAAGACTGTTGTGACAAATTTGCCACATAAAAATTTTTATTTTAGGTGGGATATCAAGCTTCCAAATCCAACGATGCGACCATTTTTCTAGACTTGGTGGGAGATTATGAGCTAGCCAGTTAGCTGATTTAACCGTAAATAAGCTCGAAGAGATAGGACCCCAAATAGGCTCATCCGAAAAGTGGTTTACCGGCAGAGGAATGCCTTTGATGGAATTAATAATGTAATCCGGCAGCAAGAGCTTTAGTTTGTCAATATCCTAAGTTCTATTAGGAAGAAAGAACTCTTTTAGACGAATATTAAGATCAACCTGATCTTCTGATAATTTAAGTTTTTCCATTAAATTTTCTTCAGCACACCAATTGTGAAGCCAAAAACGAATTTGCGAGCCATCACCAATTTTCCACCGAATACCTTTTTGAAGAAGAGATCTTTGGAGTAAGATTTTTTTCCATATTGGCGAATCGTGCGGTTTTGATTTTACAATTAAAGAAGGACTGACCCTTTAGATATTTTTGCGTTATTAGTTTGAGCCAAATGTTGGTAGGTTCCGTAAGAACTTTCCAACCCAGCTTTGCTATAAAAGCTTTGTTCATAGGGAGCGTTTTTCTTAGGCCAAGGCCACCCTGCGCTTTGGGAGTGCAGATTTTATTCCATGCAATAAGAGGTGTTGCATTTTTATCTTTACTTTGTCGCTAAAAAAATTTCCTGTGAAGAGTATCAATTGATTTAGCTAAATCCGGAGGAAGCATATTGGAGGAACACATATAAGACGGTAGAGCTTCAAGATTACTTTTGAATGAGGGTGAGCCTCCCCGCATTGGACAAAAACCCCGATTCCCAGAGGTTAAGCCTTTGATCAGTCTTCTGAACAATATGAGCAATGTCAGCTTTAGAGGGATGATGGGAACTAACGAAAATTCCCAAGTATCTTCCCAGAGAAGAATTAGGCAACATATTAAAATGACTGGCTAGAGTCGTTTTTCGGTTGGAGGAGACCTTTTTAGAGAAAGTAATAGTTGATTTATGAAAATTCAGTAATTGACCGGAAAAGACCACAGAAGTCATCAAGGACAGTTTTTAGATTTCTACAAGCCGATGTAGTTGCTTTGGAAAATAAGAGGCTATCATCAGCAAACATTAGGCAGGGTATGCTGCCAGTTCTGGGATGCAGCTTAAAACCGATACCTGCATCTCGAGATTGACTTTGGAGAGTTAGTTTTCGGATGAAAACTTCCATACATAAAATAAAAAGGTAAGGTGATAGGGGGTCACCTTGTCGCAGACCCCTAGATGGTCGGAACCAAGGGGAGGGAAATGTATTGAGAGCCTCTTGTGCAATCAAAACATTATCATGAATAGAGCTTTCTTGAGTAAATGCATTTTGAAGGGGACTAATTTCCAGTTGCAAAATAGGACGGAGGCGATTAACTAGGAGTTTTGAAATTGCTTTGTAAATAGTGTTAATTAAACTAATTGGTCTGAAATGATCTGGAGAATCAGGAGCCTCTTTTTTTTGGAATAAGGATTATCAAAGTGTGGTTCAAAGACGGGATGATAAAAGAAACTTTGTACAACAATGACTAATTCTTTTTCAATGATGGGCCAATAAGCCTGATAGAATTTTCCCCCAAATTCATCTGATCCAGGCGCTTTAAGCGGGTCAATATCAAAGAAGACATTTTTTTTTTCTTCAGCTGTGGCAGGAGCAAGTAAAGAGTTCACATCAACTGAAGAAATAAAAAGGGCCGAGAAAGTTCAAATCAAGTTCCCTGCTAGAAAAGTGCACGGAGCGAAAACGAATTTTGAAAGAATCAGACAATAGGTGAGTTAGGTCGTCATGGGAGTCAACCCATTGCCCTACATCAATTTTTAGTCTAAAAATAGTCATGTTAGCCATAGATTTTTTCATTCTATTATGAAAGATGCGAGAGTTGCGATCCCCTTGAGTTAACCATGTTTTTCTAGCAAAGCGTCCCCAAGCTTTCTGATTAAAGAGAAGAAGTTTCTCCCTTTGGATAATCAACCAATTGATATGCTTAATTAAAATGGCATTAAAAGGTTGGTGCCACAATTTTAGTTGTAGTTCCTTTATTTTTTCCTCATTTGTAACCAGTTTATTGGTCATATGTCTATAGTTGGTGTTAGCCCAAACTTTAAGATCAGTTTTTATACGGATGAGTTTTTGTTGAATGCGAAAGAATCGAGAGCCTGTAATTGGAATGTTCCAGTTCTTTTTAACAATATAGTGTGAATGCTTATCTAAAGTCCAAAAATTTTGAAACCGAAATGGAGGTGGGCGATAGTATTCCTTCATTGGAGGAGAAGATGACTGGAGCATGATCCAAAACTGTGAAAGGACCATAATAAATAGTGCTTCTGTTAAACGCGTCATAAAAGGAGTTGTGGCTAATAGCCCTATCAATTTGTTCGAAAATGAGATTATTATTATGTACACCTCTCAAAGAGTAAGCTTGTTGGAGGCATGGGATGTCAATGCATTGGAATCAGAGAGGAAATAAGGTAGTCGATTAAGTTGATTTGACTTCAGCGGGGATCCCCCCAATTTGTCTTGAGGAGTAAGCATTTCATTAAAGTCCCCAAGCAAAAGCTAGGGAAATTGTAGAGAAGTAACATAGTTGTTTAAATAAGTCCAGAAAGCATCTTTTTCAACATTTTTAGCCGGGCAATATGTGCCCAAAACTGAATACATTTTATTATGTGGCTTGTATAGAACGTCGAGATGAACCAAACGGTCATGAGAATAGTGATTTTGAACTGTAATATTGGAGTTATTCCAACACACCCACATTCCACCTACATGATTAACTGGATCAATAACAAATTTATTGTGAAAGTGAAGTGCTTTTAGAATTCGGTGGCTATTATGATTCTTAGTTAAGGTTTCAATGATGAATACAATATTTGGGTTATATTTGTTCTTTAGGTAGAGTAGCTCACTCAAAGCTTGGGGTTTTTTTACCCCCTTGAATATTCCAATATAAGGTCTTCATAGATAAACAAAAATGCCAAAAAACCATATACACTTAGAAAGATGTTTCAATAGCGAGTGATGGAGCACTCGAGTCCAATGGGATTTTGAATCCCAAGCTAGTTTAGAGAGAACATGTTTATATAACATTATAGATAAGCATAGCAACACAGAGTGCAATAAGTTAAAGTTCAATAGCGAGTGATGGAGCACTCGAGTCCAATGGGTTTTTAAGGCCCAATCCAGTTTAGAGAGCAGGAGTTTAAGAGACAACCTTTGGGGCTCCGAGGGAGATTTTGCATTGGCATAGAGGATCTGAGCTTTGCAAGCGTAATGGAAACAATTAAGACAGAAGAGATAATGACTAATTTTTATCAAGGCTATAGCGTGGAGTTTTTTGCCTCCTTGTATATTCCAGCTAAGAATTCTCATTTTAACCTTAATGAGAAAATATGGGCTTGGACGCCCCAAGGCCCAGTAAATGGAGTCCAAAAGACCAAGACAAGAAAGGCGCCAAAAAATAGAATTTGGCCCGTCAACTTTAAGAAGAACCCGTCCAAAGAAACAATTCGTTAAAGGGGAGCAAAGCCCCTGAGTCGATTGCCAGTGATGGCGCACTCGAGTCCAAAGGGCCATAATGGCCCTAGCCAGAGGAGGAGGATAAAAAAGAGAAGAGCACAACCTTAGAGACCCATTAGCGACCAAGGAGCGTTCATTGGAGAATAAAGACCTGCAAACAATGAGCACACCGTTAGGGGATACTAAGGTATCCCTGTTCTTAAGCGAGTGAGTGAACACTCGATTCCATAGGATTCGGAGAATCCGATCACTAATAATAGTCATCATAGTTAACAAGTACTTAATTATGATACATCGGAAAAATAAAAAGTTGTGATGAGATCTTGAAAAAAGGACATTGGTGGAGTAGCTATGGTAGACAATGAAGGAGTTAGAGATCATCGTATTGACGACAGTAGTAAAAAAACACAAGGATGGAATTATGGCCTTTTATCCTGCAACCAAGTAGCAAACAATTATGAGGTGAAAAAACACCCCTATCCCTTAGGACGTGATTAAGTACATGGTTCCATAGGGTAATATAAACCCAATCTGTACTAGGGTTAACAGTTTGAGGTAGAATGCAAAAGGAAAAAATAGACAAAGAGCAAATGAGAATAGTAAATAGAAAATTCCGAGTAGAAGTCATTATCCAAGTACAAATTGGAGATAAGCACCAATGACGGAAGAGAGTTACATAAGAGTAGTGTTTATCATAAATAATAAGCAATATCATGTTTAATATTAACACAAAGAAGCATTGAAAAATCAACGTGGGAGGCATCAAAGTTGAAAACATGGCAGAAAAAATATCTTAGGGGGAGAAAATATAATTACTTAAGAGAAAATAACTATTTATTATCAATAAAATCATATTTTTTGAAGAAACCAGCATAGTATCATATAGGAACCACATATCTAGAACTAAAACGAACATAGTGGCCTGAAAATAAGCACAAAAGCTACACCAGAACCAAATTATGAAAACATCCCATTTCCTTTGCGAGTCAAAGAGCACTCGAGTCCGAGTGGGCGGGAAAAACCAATTCAAATAGGTGATAAAAGCAAAACAACTATTAATGTCTAACCCAGAGCAAATAAATGCCAAAAAGATGAGTAAGATGAGCAACTGAGCACCGTAGTAGACCAATACCGAAGTATTGTGGCTATGAATAGGTAATTTGTTACAATTAATGGAGTAGGATGAGTTATTGAAATCCATCCATACATATTTGGACGCAGAGAAATCAGAATATCGGTCACAAAGAAAACATTTAAATCCAGAGCAAGATAATAACAAGTATTCGATAGAGTTTTGGATCTATCAGAGAAATTCATAGCAAACGGATAGGATTCAGTTGATAAGAGTTTAAAATCTCCAATTGAAAATGGGGTCAGGTTATACCAAAACCAATTAAAGGTCTGATAAGAGAGAAATTGAGCATATAATATAGACCATAACCAAAATATAAAATTTGAGAATAGGAACTTGTTAACAAAAAATATAGGATGAGATAAAGACTTAGGATGATGCAGAATGAGATTAGAATAAGTCGAAATAGTCACTAGTACATAAATGAGGATTTGCGTCTGTCCATTTGCGTCGCATCCTCGAAGAACTGACGCAAATTGCAAACTTGCGTCGCATACCATTAAAAGTCCGATGCAAATAATCTCACTTTCTAGTAGGAGAAGTACATATGCGTCGGACTTTGAGAAGAAACGACGCAAAAATCTATATATGCGTCGCACGTCATAAGGGTCCGACGCAGATGACTCCAGGCATCCAAAAGCATCCAAAGCCAAGCATCCAAGCAACGAGAGTCCATCTGCGTCGGATGCAGAGGCACATGCGACGCAGAAAACACTATCTGCGTCGCATGTCCATTGGGTCCGACGCAGATGACTCATTGCATCATCCAAAGCCAAGCGCATCCAAAGCCAAGCGCATCCAAAGCCAACCGTATCCAAAGCATGAAAAGCCTCCAAAGCTAAGCGCATCCAAAGCTTCTAAAGCCAAGCATGCAAGAAAGTCCATCTGTATCGGATGCAGGGGCACATGCGACGCAGAAAACACTATCTACGTCGCATGTCCATTGGGTCCAACGCAGATAGATCTATGCCAGGCCCAACACACTATATGTGTCGGACCCACGTGATCGTGCGACGCAAATGGTGGCTATCTGCGTCGTGCCTCGTGCCTATGCGACGTAAAATTTGCTGGGGCTTTATTTCAAAACCCAAAACTATACGGGGTCAAACTCACACTCTCTCACACTCTTTCTCTCTCCTGCGAACCGTCGACCTTCACTCTCTCTCTATCTTCACCCTCGCCGGCGCTTCTCCGCACTTTCTCTCTCTCATTCTCGGTGCTTGTCCGCCCACTTTGTCGTCGGTGCTTTCTCTCTCACTTGCCGCCGCCGGTGCGTTCTCTCTCACTTGTTACCGCCGCTGCTGCCGACTGAGTTGCCGCCGTCGGTGCCGCTGCCGGCAATGTATGTAATTCTTTTTTTTTTTTTAATCTTTTTGTATTAATTTACATTAATTATGTATTTTCAAGTTCTTAATTTTTTTAGGGGTTGCTTTGAATAATTTTAGTTCTAATTTTTGTTAAGGGGTTAAAATTAGAATTGAAATCATGATAAACATGTGTGAAATTATTTTGAGATTGAATTTAGGATGTTTGTATCTTATGAATTTGTATAGTTTGTGTAGTGTTCTAAATTACTTCCTTATATTCACTATGTTTTGTATTGAATTAATTTCTTGCATGTGTTTCTTGAATACTCACTTTAGAATAATGTGTTTCGATTATGAGTTGGAATTCTTGAATGCTCACTTTAGAATTATGTGTTTCGATTATGAGTTAGAATTCTTGAATGTTCACTTTAGAATTTGAAACTTATGGCATTCTTGTACATTGTACTTCAGTTGCCACCTTAGTGCTTGTCGGTTTGTCAATTCTCGAAGCTCGCGTCGTTGTGCTTGTCTTCGCTGCTCCTTGAGAGCAGAGGTATGTATTATACCTTTTGTTATTTTTTGATTGGGAAAGTATATGTGAATTATTGTTTGGTTATTATGTGATTGGGAAAGTATATGTTGAATTGCGACCAAACCTATATGGACATACCTTAATGGGGGTGGGGAGGGAAATCTAAGGAATTGATTGGTTTGTGCTGTTTAATTGCAATGTGCATTATTTGCCTAGATACCCGTTTGAGGCTTACTCATTAGGAGTAAGTCTTGAATAGTCCCTGGTTTGGGACTGTCTTTGAGTTTCTTATCTCACTTAGGATGTGAATGAATGTTTGGTTTTCAATTCTAAGAAAGATCTAGCTCATTTCCCTAAGCGTTCTCTGGGTACATATGTTGATAGTTTACCTACTATCTTCATCGTGTACTTGGAGAACTGTAGGGAAGTACTGTCGGATTTTTCTTAGAATTGAAAACCAAACATTATGGGTTAGGTTGGAGTGATAAGGACCCAAATGTTCATGACTGCATTTGATAAGACATTTTGAATGATGTGATCGATATATTGTGTTCTTGTTTGGTGTCACTAGTGTATGAATATGGATCGAACCTGGATGTATGGTAATCGAATTTCGGTGACATTTCTACAAGGGGTTGATGAATTTATCAGGGTTGCATTAGAACATCAATTGCAGAATGGGTCAAAGTTAGTCTTGTGTCCTTGTTGTGATTGCAATAACTCTTGGGGGTATCGTGATGTGGATCAAATTAAGGATCATTTGATTCGTCGTGGGTTTAAGAGCAACTATACTAGGTGGACATGGCATGGAGAGTTTTATGATCAGGGTATGAGCTCCACTAGCTTTTGTGATGATTTGAATGTTGATCACATTGATGATGAGGTTGAGGTTGATATCGAAAAAGGAGAGGATAATAATGATAATGATAGGGTAGATGATGAGAATGATAGGGTGGATGATGAGAATGATAGGGTAGATGAGATGTTGCACAATTTGGAGGATGAAGGAACCGATCGATCGAATATGTATGATAATATTATAAGTGCAGCGGACAAACCTATGTATCCGAGGTGTAAGAATTTCACTAAACTTTCTGGCATCCTTACATTGTTCAATATGAAATCGAAGCATAGTTAGACAGATAAAAGTCTAAGTGAGTTGTTCACTTTTTTACAAGAATTGCTACCTCCCAACTCTACCTATGAGGCAAAGAAATTGTTGTGTCCATTAGGTATGGAATATGAGAAGATACATGCATGGCAAAATGATTGTGTGCTGTATCGAAATGAGTACAAGGATTTGGGTGAGTGTCCAAGGTGTGGAGAGTCTCGATACAAGACAAAGCAGGATGATGAAGGGGTGAGAAAGAAAGAAACTCCGGCGAAGGTTCTTTGGTATCTTCCAATCATTCCGAGATTTACGCGTTTATTTTCGGATGAAAATAATGCTAAATTATTAAGGTGGCATGCGGATGAGAGGAAGAAAGATGGGATGCTTAGACATCCGGCCGATTCTCCGCAATGGAGAAATATCTACCGAAAGTTTTCCAGTTTTGGTAAAGAACCTCGAAATCTTAGGCTTGGACTTTGTACGAATGGGATGAACCCATTTGGCACCCTAGGTACCCAACATAGCACTTGGCCGGTTCTACTAACCATTTATAATCTGCCCCCCTGGTTATGTATGAAGCGTAAGTTTATTCTGATATCGCTTCTTATCTCGGGTCCTAAGCAATCCGGAAACGACATAGATGTGTATCTTGACCCACTCATTCAAGATCTGAAATTGTTGTGGGATGAAGGTGTTTCGATGTTCGATGCGCATGCGAAAACTGAATTCACATTACGTGCAATGATATTTTGCACGATTAATGATTTCCTGGCTTATGGGAATTTGTCTGGGTATACAGTTAAAGGAGCAAAGGCATGCCCTATTTGTGATGAGGATATGATTGATGAGCGATTACATCATTGTGGGAAGAATGTATACCTGCATTATCGTACATGGCTTCCTTTAGATCATCCATTTCGTAAGAAGAAAAAGTAGTTCAAAGGAAAAGTGGAGATGAGAGAAGCCCCTGTACCTTTACGTGGAAAACAGGTTTCTAGGCGGGTAAAGGATATTGAAACAGCGTTTGGCAAGCCCTTTAAAAGTGTCTCAAAGAACTTATACAAGAAAAGGTATGAGTTCTGGGACCTCCCATATTGGGAATGTTTAGAAGTCAGACATTGTCTTGATCTAATGCACATTGAGAAAAATGTTTGTGATGTCATTGTCGGCACAATGTTGAACATGCCCGGGAAGACAAAGGATGGACTTAAAGCTAGGAAAGACATGGCTGAAATGGGCAGACCAGAGCTAGCACCTCAGGAGCGAGGACAACGCTATTATCTTCCACCAGCTTGCTACACTTTGTCTAAGAAGGAGAAAACGAGTTTTTGTGAGTCTCTGCATAGGTTAAAGGTCCCTGCTGGATACTCGTCAAATTTTCGAAAACTTGTCTCACTGAAGGACTTGAAACTCGTTGGTTTGAAATCTCATGATTGTGATATCTTGATGCAGCATTTATTACCAGTTGCAATACGAGGAATTTTGCCTTCCCAAGTAAGATACACGATAACAAAGCTGTGTTTCTTCTTTAGAACTATCTCTAGCAAGGTGATTGATCCTAACACTCTAGATAACTTGCAAGCTGATGTAATAGAAACGATATGTCGCTTTGAAATGTACTTCCCACCATCGTTCTTTGACATCATGACTCATTTGATAATTCATCTTGTCAGAGAAATTAAACTTTGTGGACCCGTTTGTATGAGATATATGTGGCCTTTCGAAAGACATATGGGTACTTTGAAGGGCAAAGTGATGAATCCAGCCAGACCAGAAGCAAGTATTGTCCAAAGAACAGTTGCAGAGGAAGTATCTGAATATGTAAGTTAGTATTTAGCATGTGCACAAGCAATTGGATTGCCAAAATCTAGACATGAAGGTAGACTTGATGGTTATGGTACCATTGGTAAAAAAATATTGTGTCTTGATGGAGAGTTGAAAAGAAAAGCAGAATATTTAGTGTTAGAAAATCTGAAACGAGCTCATCCTTACTTAGATGAACACATGACTGCTCTTAGTGTTCAGTATCCATTGAAGAATAAACGTGAGAAGGTGATTGAGCATAATCGTTCGTTGATTGGTTTAAAGAACGAGTTATGAACCAATTATCTGACCCAAAAAATGAAGTATCGGATACGTTGAATGGTTGGCATATGGGTCAAAGATGCAAGTTCTTTCCTATGAAGGGTATGACATCAATGGTTATTCATTTTTCACGAAGCGGCAAGATGATAAATCCACGATGCAAAACAGTGGTGTTACATTGGGGGTTTTGTCATCAGAGTATACAAGTAGAAGGGATAGAACAACTGTTGAGACAATGAAGTCTTACTACGGGTTCATTGAAGAGATATTAGAACTTGACTACGTTGACTTTAAAATTCCGCTTTTCCGATGCAAGTGGGTTGATATTCGTCGTGGTTTATAGAAGGATGAACATGGCTTTTTTACATTAGTCAATTTCAGCCGGTTAGGGCATCATGAAGATAGTATCATATTGGCATCACAAGCAAAACAAGTTTTCTACATGGTTGACCCTGTCGATTCGAAATGGTCTGTTGTCATTGAAGGAAAAAGGAAAATACTTGGAATTGATGATGTACACGATGAAGGAGAATACGATGCACAATTTAATGAAGTTATTACTTCGCCGGTAGTCATTCGAAGTACATTAGGGGAAGATTTGGACCCAAATTACATTCGTCAAGACCATAATGAGGGATTTTACGTTGTCAAAGAAAAAACTGATTAATAGGTAATTTTTTTAATATTATTGCAACTACAATTGTTTATAATCTTCAATTTTATATACTTTATGCATTGTTAACAAAATTTTAAAGTACTTCATTTATGAATCTAACATGTCTTTGGTTGGTATTTGTATTTAGTTTCAGGTGTAGTGATGGAAGATGAGATAATGCATGATGCATCAGATGATCGGCAACCACGTTCTGAGGCCGAGATTACTGATGGAGGTAGTAGGAAGAAAAGAGTGAGTAAGGCTATAGGTCCTACAAAAGGAATTTGTTCCATACCCGGGGTTCAAAGAGTACTTCAGTGGGATGAGTTGATGCGTCCGATTGGGGATCATGTTGGTGCGTACAAGACACATTGCGGTGAAATCAGTAGAAGCAAAGTGTCTATCTTGTACGATAGTTGGGATGATGTTCCACTAGGCCTTAAAAATAGTTTATGGGAAGATGCTAAAGTAAGTAACCCATGTATTTTAAAAGTCATTTTTTTAATTTAATTGAGATCTTGTTTATTAGTTACTAATCGTGTATTATTTTTTAAATTGAAGAGAGAGTTTGGAATACAAGAGGATGCGAGGAAGAAACGAGATGTGTTGACTACTTGTGATAAGCGGTGGAGGGATTTCAAGTCAAAATTGGTGAGTCGATGGATCACAAAAACGAGGAAGGGGCCATAAGCAACCGTATGTGCTCTATCCTTTCATTACGGAAGAGATTTGGAAGCAATTTGTGACAAAGTGTAGCTCTGATGAGTTTAAGGTATATTATATGTACGTTACAATCACATAATATGTTATAATCAATTTTTTATATTGTGAATACTGACTATTTACTTGTTTTTATATTAGGCTATAAGCGAAAAAGCAAGAAAGTCTCAGGCTGCCAACATTCATCTTCATTTTCTGGGTCAAAAGTCATATGCAGAGATGATTCCTGTTTGGAAAAGAAAAGGGTATATCCCTTCATCATCTACAGCATCATCTATTGACTCATCCACATCTTCGGTTTTTTCCTCCTTTTCGGATCGAACTTTGCCATGGCTTCTCGCGATATCGAAAAAAGATAAGGAAGGAAATCTTTTCTTCCCTAATGAAGAAACACAAAAGATAAAAGAGTCCATTGTAAGCATTTTTCAAATTTTATGATATTTTCTTGTCTATTTACTCGTATTCTACTAATCATATGAATTTTTTTAATTTGACGCAGGATGATTGGAAAAGGAAAGAAAATGAAGGAGAGTTTGTTTCAGGTCGGATGGATGATTCTCTATCACGTGCTTTATAGAGGAAAGACCGTCCTAGGCGTGTGTTAACAGCTGGGCGTAGCATTGGGATTACATCTGTTTGGGGAGATCCTGATCGGAGTAGTACTGCTCGAAAGGGTAGGGGAATGGATGATGAGGAGAAGCAGGAGTTGGAGGCTAGAGTGAGGCAAAGAGTTAGAGAACAGACGATGCAAGAGATGAACTCGAAGATTGATGCTATAGTTCAAGAAAGGTTGATGGCTTTTGCGGCGCAATTAGGTCTTCAAGCACCAAATTAAACAAGGGAAGATGCGCCGGTCCGAAGTCCTCACACTCCAGTTGATCCTAGTAGCTGTCACTCGGGGGGCAATGATCCATTTGTGAACTTGCAGGTATAAGTTTATTTTATATCTTCTAAGATTATGATATTATACTTTTAAAACACTTAATTAATGACATTGTGTTCTCGTTGGATGTTAAGAGTCAAGTTCCATGTCGTTTGGCATTAGCGGATGTCTCGGGGCCGATCATTGTAGCTGAGGGTACCGTTCATCCACAGCTGGGGTCATCATCACATCCTACGGCCGTGAAAGTGGGTGTTGATAATTTCTTTCCCGACTACGTAGATGATCCAGTTCCACTACCTACGCCATACATCGTGAAACTCAGTCAAGTTGAAGGTTCATTGATTGAATGGCCGAAAGAGTTGGTATTCATAGTCTCAGATAATCAGGTAACTTGTGTTTAATATCTTGATTTATATACTACGTAAGCTTGATTGATATATGAAATAATCTATATACATATATAGTATGAATTAAAAAGAAGTCGAATTGAATTAGGAACATTTGCCTGAGGGACGTGTGATGAAGAAGAAGAAAAAAAAATTAGTTGGTAGTGATCTTTGCACCGATGAGTCTGCACATAGGTACATAGATCCTTTTATTGACTTATCACTGGAGGAGATGGATGATATTGTCAAGGGTATGCACCGCTTATTTTGCAAGCGACCCTCAGATGAGCCTTTTAATATGCAAGTTATGAAGGGTACCGTCTTCAACTATGATAGTGATCAGATGATCATTCTCTCGCGACAAGATGTTTTTCAATTTCTCACGGGAGCATGGCTTAATGTATCCATTTTTCAAATATATATGATGTGAGAATTCTCAAACTCTAAACTAATTAACATTGATATTTATTTTTATTTTTTCTTCTAAGTATAAGTATTTGGAGTGTAGGTATTTGGAAGAGGAGTCTGAACCAGAGGGTACTAATGGTTTCATGTGTCCAAGTATGATTTCGGCGACCATGATACGCAATGAACTAGATGCCGTGATCATCTACATGGCAAGTACAATGAAAGCGAATCAAACTATGCGTTTCATTCTATGTCCGTATATTCAAAAGTATGTTAGTTATACTA
Organism: Beta lomatogona; assembly: GCA_947646795.1. Taxonomy (NCBI): domain Eukaryota; kingdom Viridiplantae; phylum Streptophyta; class Magnoliopsida; order Caryophyllales; family Amaranthaceae; genus Beta; species Beta lomatogona. The sequence continues at coordinate 45,978 of CANSNZ010000339.1, forward strand.
ATCTTTTCTTTGTTTTATTTATATGAACTTGTGGTTATATGAACATCACATTTTGTTTCATGCCTTAGGGAAGATTGGATTCTTCTTGTCATTTGTCTATCTAAGAAAGCGGTATATATATTTGATTCGCTACAGAGAGAAAGAAAATTAGCTATCAAAGTGCCGCTGAATACGTAAGTTCATAGTTGTTATACATGTTAATTAATTTATATGTATTTTATGATATTTTAAATAATTTACAAATGTTTATAGTAATTAATTGTTACAAAATTTCTATACTTAGTGCATAAAAAAGTTTCACGCGCCTTGAAGGATTCAATAAAGGAACTAAATTGTCTTGGATAACGATCCCGGTAAAACTCTTATGTTTTGTATTTCGTACACATTTTATAATTCTATTTAGGATTTTATTTTTGATTCTAATATATATCTTAAATTTGGTGTAGTGTGCTCAACAATCGGGAGGAGCGGAATGCGGCTATTTCGTGATGAAAAACATGCTTGAAATCGTCCGCCTGCACTATGATTTAGATAACTTACAAGAAGTATATGTATGTCGTCAATTTGTTATATATACTTATAGAATTTTCAAGTATATTAACTAATTTAACATATTTCTAGGATTTTCCACCAAGTCCTCGGCCATACTCAGCAACTGAAATCGACGAACTTAGAGAACTTTTTGTAAAATACTTTGTAGCAGTCGTCAAAGCTGCAAACTAACTACTTAGTATATGTATTTATAGGTTGAACAATATTTTGTTGATTGCCTGATTGCAATTGATTGCAATATTGGTGGCTTTGAGATGTACTGGAACAGGTTTTGGTATATATGCAAAATTCTCCCAACGATTTCTTGGGTTGTCCAAATTAAAAAGGAGACTCTGCCGAATTTTCTGCTCATAAATATTAATATAATGTTCGTTTAGTCTTGAAGTTTAAGGTTTTGTATATAAAAAAAAAATGCAAAAGTCTTCATTTGCGTCGCATGTTGCTCCATATGTGACGCAAATGGTCCTCCCATGCCTCCACAGCAGCCAGCAGCCAAGATATATTTGCGTCACGTTGTGGTCTGGGTCCGACGCAAATGATTAGCATTCTGCGTCGCATGGTTGTCCGACGCAGATCATGTATCCTGATTTGCGTCGAGAGCTGTGCCGTCGGACCCATGTCCGACGCAAATGGCCGCCTCGCATCCGACGCAAATCGTCAATTCTGTACTAGTGAGTGGTTACAGTAGAGACATATAAATCCATAGCAACCTGGAGCATAATAAATGATGAAATCCTGGTTCTACCAATTAAGAAGAAAACCAATAAAGAACAGTACCCAAACAAACGAAAAACTAAGAGGAGGAGACTTACCTGGGAGAAGGCGTTGCGAACACCCCCTCGAGTTTTCAGATCTGGATCCATCAGAACTGCCCAAGCAAGGACGCAGCTGCAGCGAGTCGGAACGGTGGCGTGCACCATTTTCGAGGAGAGGCGGTGGTGGATGATGACGGAGGGGGCGGTGGTGGAGGATGTTTTCGAAGGCGATTTGGAGCCAAAAGCCCAAATAAATGAGTTAGAAAGAGGTGAAACGGCAATTGGGAAATCTATTAGGAGAGAAATTGAGCTTGTAGATGGAGAAATCATGAAGAAAGGGGTGAGTCGGGCGGCGGTCTTTGGATGCGGAGGTTTCTTTGGCTTCTTGAGGGTCTTTAGAATCTCATGGTTCTTTCTCTCTCTTAAGAGTTTCTCTATCATCTTTATATATATATATATATATATAGAAGTGAGTTCATGTGAGAATGTATACTTACATGAGAAATGAGAATGAATTTTACACGCTATAACTCTAATGAACAAGTGATGTAACTCAAAAAAAAAAAAAATATTAGAAAAAAAAAATCAAAAAACAATTTTTTTTTTTGGGCTCAAAATATTTTCGGAGGTATAACTCTAATGAACAAGTGTTGTAACTCTAATCCAATCGTGTGGTTGAGATTCATTCTCATTTCTCATGTAAGGAGTATTCTCATGTGATATATATATCAAAACGAAATAACTACCTAAAGCTAATAGATGGAGCATACTCCCCACGTATAATCTCCATGATCTCAACAACTAATTGTCCCACTAACAAGATCCACCAACTACATTATGTATTTCCTAAACATAAGGAAAGTGAACACCACTAACTCTGAAACATTTTCCAACATATATTATTGTTGCGGATTCACTTGCAAAACAAGGCTTGCACAAACGCTGTGATTTTTCGTTGCCTGGTTATAGCTTCTGCATCCTGATCTTTTCATTTCTTATTTGCATCCTTACCTGATGTATCGGACCTCATGCCCAATGTTATAGGCTTTTCCTTCTCATTGCGACTGTAAGATATGAAAGTATGTTTTTTTAAACTATATTTGGATGCGTTAATGAATGAAAATCCATTATTATTATAAAAAAATATCGACATGTCAACATATTTGGGGGATTAGTATATATATAACAAGTTGTAAAATAGATGTTTGTACTTATTTTTTTTGCTAAGTAATTAAAAGATATATTGCCAACACAAAACATATACAACCTATACTTATCTAATGAGGAACAAACCAACTAGGTTGGACCCCTCCTCACTAGACAAGAGAGCAAAACAGCTACACAACAACAGCCAAAACAAACCTATACAATTTTTACAGAGTATAAAACCAGTTTCTATCATTCCTAGACATCTTTTTAGGTAAAACAAGAAATAATCTTCTTCTAACAGTGTCCTTAATCCAATTCACCATATACTTGACAGTGGGCACTTTCATATTCCACTTGCTATCATTCCAAGCAAGCCAAATCCCATAAACCACACATGCAATTGCTATATTATAAGTTTCACGTTGAAATTTTGACTTCCCACAATTGGCAATCCTCCTTACAAGCCTGGGTAAATCATCAGCAGGAGATACAAAGTCCATCCAGTTTTTGATCTGAATAAGTATCTGATTACTATACTGACATTTGAACAGGATATGATCCTATGTTTCAGCCTCCAGTCCATTGATACTATTATCATAAATTACAACTCTATCAGCAGTATGTAATCTTCCCTTCATGGCAAGCCAACTTATAAACTTGAACTTTGGCACACTTAATCTGTTCCAGACATACCTGTCCCAGAAGACATGATCCTTTTGCTCTGTAATTCTCTGCATCACTTCCTGAGCACAATATTTGGACATATTTTGAAATTCATGTCTACTGTAAACCATCTTCAATTGATTCTTAATCTCACAAATGCGCTTCCAATACCAGCTGCTACTACTTGTGGGAGTATAAACCACCATTCTTCCTCCCTTATGTAAACGGAGTGCACCCATCTCACCCCAAACATTGTCTTTTTTTGTTGCTATTGCCCAGACTTGCTTACCCAGGCTAACCATGTTCCACTTTTTCACATCTTTAAAGCCCAAGCCATCAGTGCTTTTACTATTGCATAAATATTTCCAAGCAACATACCCTCCCTTAGAGCAGAAGTAATTACCTGACCAAAGACATGCTCTGCACACATTTTCAATATCCTGCATGACTCTGCTAGGAATAATAAAAATTTGAGCCCAATATCCATGAATGCTCATTAAGACAGAATTCACAAGCTGCACTCTCCCTGAGTAAGAGATATTTCGAGTACTCCACACTCTAATCTTACATGTCATCTTCTCCGCCAAGTTATCACACTGTGCTGCTGAAATCCTTTTAGAATAAATGGGCACACCCAGATATTTAAAAGGAAGAGATTCTCTCTGAATGCCAGAAACATTTTGAATTCTAATGACTTCCCTCTCATCCATACCACAACAATATAGATAAGACTTTTGCACATTTGTCTTCAATCCAGAGGACTCAGAGAACAATTTGAATGCTCTCGACATCAAATAAACAGAAGAATATTCCCCTTTTGAGCATAATATCAAGTCATCTACAAAGCTTAGATGTGTTAGTTTGACCCCATTACATCTTGGGTGATAATGAAACTGATCCATACTACTTATTTTTACCAAGATTCTTGCTAAATATTCCATACAGATCACAAAAAGCAAAGGTGACAATGGGTCACCTTGCCTCAAACCTCTTTTAGATTTAAAAAACCCATGAATCTCCCCATTGATCATCAAAGAAAACATAGGTGTACAGACACACTCCATGAATATAGCAACAAAATTTTCAGGAAAGTCTAAAGCTAAAAGCATGGATTTCAAGAAGCTCCAGTTTATAGTATCATAAGCTTTTTGCATATCAAGCTTTATGATACAACTTGGATCGACTGACTTTCCTATTGCGGTGTCTAACAAGATTTTGTACAATCATTATGTTATGGACTATCTGCCGACTATGTACAAAGGCACCCTGAGTACCCTCAATTAGATGAGGTAACAACAATCTAAGCCTATTACAAATCATTTTTGTAATACATTTGTAAAGAGTATTGCAAAAAGAAATGGGTCTATACTCACTAACATTTTTTGGACAAGAACTTTTTGGAATCAGGGTGATAAGAGTGGTGTTTAAAGCTTTTAGCATTTTCCCATGTTGAAAAAAAATCTAAGATAGCTTCGTAATCTCCCTCCCCACAATATGCCATGTATCTTTAAAGTAATAACTCCCAAAGCCATCTGGGTCTGGGGCTTTATTACCATCAATTAAGAACATTGCTAGCCTTACTTCATCAGGTGTATAAGGTCTCAACAAACAATCTTTCTGATTCTGAGTAATAATGTTACCTGCTCTAACAATATCTCTGTGAACAGGAGTAACCAGTTCTTCTTCTGTACCCAGAAGAGTTTGATAATACTCCAGGAAGACATGCTTAACATTAGCATTAGTATCCTGCCATTCCCGACCATGTTATAAATTCCATACACATAATTCTTCACTCTTCTTTGCTTGATACTTTGATGAAACAATGCTGAATTTTCATCACCATCTCTAAGCCGGTATACCTTGGCTTTGTTTTCAAGAAAGATATATAAGCACTATGCTTACATTTGTACTCTTGGACCACCTTCATTTCCTCATCAGCTATCACACTGTTAGTTGGATCTGCATGCATCCTCTTTCGCACCTCCTCCATTGCAGCTACTGCCTTAACCACCTCAGCTTCAATTTCTAAGAATCCAGCCTTGTTCAAAATCTTCAACTCCTTTTTCACCATTTTAAGTTTCGAGTCACTTTGTACATTTTATTACCCCTAACATCCTCACTCCAACATCCCCTAATTATCCCCTCATATTTAGGAGAACTCTTCCACATTGTGTAATACTTAAAAGGCTTCCTTATATTGCCATTACTCTCTTGGTGAGATGATGACAGGTGTGTGATCAAATTCCCCCTCATTGAGAAAGAAGCCCTTGCATTAGGATAGGCCTCCTCCCATTGTCGATTCACCAAGGCTCTGTCCAGTTTAGAAAAAACTCTAGCCTGCCCCTCCTGTTTATTATTCCAAGTGAAGCTATTGCCAGTGTTTGTCAGATCATGTAACCCACAATAATGCAGGCACATTCTAATAGGTTATGTTTCCCAACTCCGGACTGGAGCCCCAATCCTCTCCTCACAACTCATAACACATTTGAAATCCCCTCCTACAAGCCATGGACCATCAATCTTTTGAGCAATCTCCCCCAATTCAGTCCATAAAACTTCCCTTTTTCTCCTTTCATTGAATGCATAGACAAACACACAATCAAAACTACTTGCACCATTTTTAGGAGTCACATGACAGTGAATCCACTGACTAGCTCCTCCCCTGATGTCTACTGTAAATACACCAGGTTGCCAAGCCATTACCACTCTACCTCCCTTGTGATAAGATGCGTTAGAAGTGAAGCCTACCAGTCCTACAGAATGTTGCGTGAGAAAGTCTCTCATAACCTTCTGCTTCCTAGGACTATTCAGCCCTCGGATATTCCACACACAAATTTTATCCGTTTGGTTTGGAGAGATTCCGCTCTTCCCCTTCATCTTTCGCTTCCTTTTCCACACTTACATCTTCCTCTTCTTCATCATCCACCTCAAGCACATTAAAAGAATTTCTTACCACTGTTCTTATCACTGGGTCCCTAGGACTCCGAATTACCTTGCTAGCAATTTGAAAACCATCTCCATCAACCTGGGACAGATTCTGGTTCTCAGTCTCACTATTATGCAGCTGCTTGTTTCCTTCATTCTCTTGTTGATCCTTATCACCAACTGCAATCAATGCTGCATTCTGTTTAGATCGAGGAACCTAAATTTTTTGCCTATTCTTCCTACATTGCTGCTCATCATGTCCAAAAGTCAAACATGTTTTACAGAAGGATGGTTTCCAGTCATATATCACCTGAACACAAGTATCCTCTCCTTTCTCATTTTCAAAAATGAACTCATTCGGGAAAGATTGAGACACATCCACCTCTAGCAGTACTCTAGCATATTGTAACTTCTCCCGCTTTAAGAGTTGCATTTTCCACTTTCAAAAACTTACCTATATCACTCATAATTTTTGTCAAACATCCTTGCCCCCAAATAACTTGAAATTTAGATTAAGTTGAACCCATATAGGAACCTGCCTAATCTCATCTCTGTTAAAATCAACATCCTGAGTCCAGGCTTTAATCATGACTGGTTTACCATCAAAGAATGGGTAACCGCCTTTAACAACTTTATCCCTGTTGTCCATAGTTCGAAACCTCACAATGAATAGACCTTTCTCTACCATTGCTACTTGATCCACTCCTAAATTCCTCCAAATTCGCCTCAAAAACCCTTCCATCACCATACTTGGCAAATTGGCCCCTAACACATAACAAATTATAGCCGAATTCCAATAGTTTACCTCCTCCTGAATGTCATCTAGATCAATCTGAATTTTAGGTTTCCTTTCTACTTCAAAATTTTCAGAAATTTCATCAGCTACCGCATTAAATTGTTGTAAAATGGGTAGAGACTTACCTAAATCGTTTTCACCCGCAGTCGATTGATTCGCCGTGCTATGAATCGATGTCATCCAATCTGAAAAAGTGCGATTCAACTCAGATTATTGTCTCAGTTGAACAAGCGATTCCTGTGGAGTTAAGATCTCTCCCACCTCAAAATGGCCAAATTCTAGAGCTTCAATACCCATTACCTCTTCATTGGAGTGTGTCTTTTTGGCCTGAGAGTCCGATGAAGGCCCTCTCGGTTTATTAAGCATTTTCTCCAGTGCATTTTCATTTACTGCCAACGAAATTCCACGTTTATGACCTCCCTTCTTTCCTGCCATGGCAACAGCAAAAAGCTGAAGGAAATCAGAGAGCTTGTTAATGGACAGTGAAGCTAGAGAGAGGAGAGAGTTTCTCTCTCTAGATTCATTTTTGATTCTACTCCACAGTGCAAGGGAAGGGACAACGTAGTTTCAAGGGAGAAGTTTAAGAAGCTAGCATGTCTCATTAAGGCCCTATTTTTTTGGGCTAAAATGAATTGGTATGAGCTGAACTGAACTGAAATGAGCTGAAATGAACTAAAACGAGATGAACTGAAACTGTGCCCAAAAGAACAGGCCTAACAACACAGTACAACACGACATTCACGTACATAGCTTCTACAATAGAATATATTCAAATATAATTATATTCAAATAACTGGTGCTAGATTAAATTTAATTTTAAATTATACTCAAGTGCAAAAGAGCTAACTAATGTTCGATAATGCACTATTTTGAATTCTAGTGCAGCTACTTACTACTATTAAGTTTAAGACTTTGTTCTTATAGGCTAAAGTGATCCGGACTGAAATGAACGAACTAAAACTGTGAAAAAGAACTAGTTGAATTGAAGTGAAGTGAGTTCAAGTGAATTAAACTGAATTAAAAATTTGCCTAAAAGTTCAGTTCAATTCAACTCTCACTTCAATTCAATTATGTTCAGCTCATTTTAATCTAGTTCAGTCTAATTTAATCCAAAAGATGAAGTCATTAATAGGTTTAGAGTGGAACTTTCAATTAAAATCAAGATGTTAAAGTCGTGCATATGAATAGAAGAAGTTGGATTTTATGCCTTACCTCAATTCCCAAATAATGAATCAGGGAGATTTAGAAACAGGAGAAACAAAGGCACAACTGCGTCAATTTTCTACACTCGCAAAAGTTGACAACAATAAATTCATATCCTCTGACAGGATCTCTTCTTTGTCTCTAAAATTCTTTCTTCCCTGATTTGAGTTCTACCATTTCTATATTTTAAATTTGCTATTAAACAAACTTTAAATATTAATAATTTTTATTATTTTTGTAAACAGGTACATGGATTAGAGGTAGCCAATCCCTATCTCATGGAGATTGTTAGCTGAACTACAACAAACATGCCCCCACCCTCCTTGCCCCTTACGAGAATCCATCGCCTTATATAATTATTATATAAGTAAAAATTATAAAAAAATATATAAAAAAATAAGATTTTTTTGTCAATAACCACCTTATAAAACATGAAATTTGTGAGAAATCACCTTATATAATTTTTTTTTGCGAAAACAAACCTTAAACCAAATTTTTTTATGCGAGAAGAAACCTTATGTCGAATTCCAATCATTGATTTAAGGTTACGACATTTACCATGTCATGTGCAAGGCAAGTTACTTTTTAAAACCAACAAAATCCATGACATGGTCAATGCCAGAACCTTAGGTCAATGATCAAAATTGGGCATAAGGTTTGTTCTCGCAAGAAAATTTTAGTTTAAGGATTGTTTTCCCAAAAAAAATATATATATAAGGTGATTTCTCACATTAATGTTGTATAAGGTGGTTTTAGACAAAAAAATCCTAAAAAAATATGTGTTGAAACAAATTTAACAACATCTCATATATATTTTTCTTGCATACTTCATCTGCTCCAAAATTATTGCAACACTTGCTTTGGACACGGGAATTTATGAGGGAGTTGGAAATGTGCTATTGTGTTATACTGTACTATTTATATTAAAGTAAGGAGAGAGAAAAGTTGTTTAGTATAAATGGTCTCATTTGTAAGTCATTCATTTGTTCCATGTATAGAAGTGTTGCAATTATTTAAAAAATTACTAAAAATGCAAGTATTGCATTAATTATGGAGCGGAGGAAATATATTATATAAGATGGTCAATATAAAATGCAGTTTAGTTTTAAAAGTTAAAGCGTACTTTCCCTTTTTGCAGTTGCCTTGTTTCTTTCTGACATACATATTGAGGTGAGTAATCATGTGAGTATAAGAAAAATTATTGGCGTCTCATCGTGAGAGGCTAAAATGGCCTCTCATAGGGGCATTATTGACATTTCGCGTAAAAAGACAAATGACTTACCCATAAACCTGATACCAAAGTTCATTAAAATTAGTACCAACACCAAAATAAATCTTATTTTGGTACCAACTTTGAGTTTTGGTACCAATTATACTTATTGGGTACCAAAGTGTAAGATAACTTTGGTATTAACTTTTAGCTTTGTTACCAGTTATATGTACTTGGTACCAAATTGTAAGTAAACTTTGGTATCAACTTTGAGTTTTGGTACCAATTAAACTTACTTTGGTACCAAGTAAACATTGAGTTAAGGCTTTGTTCTTTTTATCTTAAGCTTCGAGTTAAGGCTTTGTTCTTTTTATCTAAATAAAGTGATATGATATAAATTTATTAAGATTTAATCCGATTTTGATAAAAATAAGTTTCTTATATAAGGTGAAGAAAACATCTCACATATCCCATCTACAACACTACCTCTATAGTTTTTGGGCGGTAATGACAAACAATAAATCTAATGTATAACTAACGAGTTCATTCATCTATCATACATCCGGATGTACCTCTAATGAGAGAAAGTATGGAAATCACCATGAATGGACCACTTGTGAACCGCAAGAAGCGGTTGAATCGTCGTCCCCCCCCAAATCGGCAACAAAGACAAAGCATTTGTCAAATACCTCCCTCTCCATTTTGCAACCCATGAAGTCATGGATATCTTCCACAAATATGGCCCCATCATCCATATTACCATCCCCAAACCCCTAAACTAGGCCACAAATATCAATATGCTTTTATCAATATCATGGCGAAACACTCTATGTATCAAGCCATTCGATCGGAAAACGGCGGGCAAATTCTCGGAAGCAGTTGCAAGTTGAAGCGGCTAAATTTGACACCCACCCCAGCAAAAAAGCATCCCTCAAAATCTCAATAGAAAACCTTTAAACCGAACCCCACCAAAATCGATTTTCAAACCATCCTTGCGAGATGATAGATCTTACAAAGAAGTTTCAACCCAAAAAAATCCAAACCCCCCACCTCCCACAAACAATATAAATCCCTCAATAACAAACCCCCAACCTGCAATTGAAAACCCTCATGATCTTCAGAACCAGCCCTGCCAAAATGACGCTACCTCACCATCAAATGTTTATCTCTCCTTGCAGGAGTTTGAGCTTCAGCCTGATTTCATTGGGCAAGAAATGAGTTATGCTAGAACCATGTTTCTAAAGTCCTTGGTGAGGAGGTTGAGAAGGCTCGTTATGGCCTGGACACTAAGAACGTTGACTCATAAACAGTTGGTATTATAAAGGTCAACAAAAATTCAGAAAATGAGGAAACTTTCCAAAGAAGCGTTCTTGGTATTGCATGCAATGCAGCCTCATACTCCACTATCCTAAATCAAATCCTCGTAGAAGGGGTAACTGTGCTCACAATCAAACCATTAGGTGGTCCTCTCCACCTCATTACTTTTGAAACCCTTGAAGACAAAGTCGCCATGATTGAAAGTAAATGGCTCTTGCAATGGTATATGGAGCTCAGGAATGTGACAAAACACGCTGCAGCCCTGTGGCGAGAAACGTGGGTCACCGTTTATGGAGTCCCCCTAAGTGCATGGTCTCATGATATCTTTTTCAAAATTGGGTGTGTGTTTGGGAAAGTTCTCTCAGTGAAGTATAGCAACTTTGAGTGCACCAAGATTTTATTATCAGCAGATTGTTTATTTAAAATAAACTGCAAAATGGCCTTTGATGTTGATGGCCATATGACAAAGATCCATGTATGGGAATCTTTCCTAATGGGACTGTCACAAACCAAAAGTTCAAAAGAATCTGACCCAAAAGAGTCTCCTGCAACTCCCAGTAAAAAAAGTCATGCATCTGACAAATCTCCGGAACATGAAGAGTCACCGGATTCGGCAAGAACAGTTTCGCCTGCAAAAGCTGTCGCCTCCCCTTCTCTGCAGCCCGACAATTCCCCTCGTAAGTCGGACTCTGATGCATCTCCCAAAGGTATTGATTGCACCTTTTCAGCTTCCAAGGAGGATAATAATGATAACCCCCACTCTCAAGAATCACCAACCAAAAGTCTTATTCAATCATCCCAACCCCTTTCTGACATCAATCAATCATTACCAAATGATGGACTCCTCCTGATTAAAAGTCCACCATGGTCCCAAGCCCAATCATAATCACCTTTACCTCACGTGCCAGAATCAAAAACAAAAACCACCCATTCCTCCCCTCTTTCAAATAGACCCAAGTCCCAAAATACCCAAAGTCCAATCCAAACCTCAAACAGGTTCCAAAGCCTGCTTCGTAGCAAAATACCATCTTCACCTTCCTCTACAAGCTCTGGACCCCCTTTACCTCCGGGGTTTGAAGAATCCATTCCCCCTCAAATCAAGATGGCCCATGAAACAAAAAGGCTGAAAAAATTGAAGAAGAAAATCAAGAAAAACTCCTTGACTCTCCTCAGTCGAAAGCGAGTCATGCTTCTCACTCTTCTCCGGTTCTAGAAGAAGGCCCCTTCCTCATTGTCGCTGATGATGTTCTCAAACTGGGAAAAACTTTGGGGCTCTCCTTCAATGGCGATGAATTGGAGCTTAAAAGGAGAATTGAAAGCATTCTGGTGGCCCAGCAGAACAGTTGGCACCAAAATTCCAGATAAGTCTTAACTCTCACCTCATCCCTTATTATTAGTTATGATTATTTTGTCTTGGTATGTTAGAGGTTTGGGAGCTATAATCAAAAGGAGTGCCCTCGGGAAATTGATTCGTACCCATGATCCGTTATTCATAGCTATTCAGGAATCCAAACTGGAAAACTGCTCCCCCAAAATCATTAGAACCTTCTGGAATTTTGATGATATAGATTAGGTTATGAGTCCCTCACATGGTAATTCAGGCGGTTTAATCTCTTTATGGTCAAAAAAAAAATTTGCTATGACCTCCACTCTCTCAGCAAGGCACTAGTTAGCCACACTTGGTACCATTCTCTCTTGTAACATGGAATGCATTATTATCAATATATATAATCCGTGCACTTCGGAGGCTCGTTCTCTTGTCTGGCTGGAAATTACGGATTTCTGGAAGGATAAAAACATGCCTTGTATCATTATTGGTGACTTCAACGAGGTATTGTCTTTAAATGATCGTGGTATTATTCTCGTTTCACAATCTGGTATTGACAATTTCAACTCATTCATTCATCATCTTCAACTCACTGAGATACCTTCGAGTGGCAAATTTACATGGTTTCGGGGAAATTCTAATAGTAAACTTGATAGAGTCTTCGTGAATCCCGAATGGATCTCAATCTTCCCGAAACTAATGTTATCTCTCCTCAACCGTGGATTGTCTGATCACTGCCCTTTGCTACTACAATCCCATTTTAAGAATTGGGGCCCAAAGCCCTTCAAATTCCAAAATTGCTGGCTATCTGATCCAAGATGCATGAAATTGATCTCGTTAACATGGCTAAAATCTGGCACTCTGCCTATTGAACTGAAACTCAAAGAAGTCAAGAAGAATCTCATTCTCTGGAACGATACTGTGTTTGGAAATATTGATTCCAATATAAAACGCATTGAACTCTCTATTCAGGGCTTTGATGATATTTGCAATGTCAGATCCCTTGATGATAATGAACTGGAAATGAAACGAAAGGCCCAAGTTGATCTTTGGAATTGGCTCAAACGCAAAGAAACCTTTTGGGCTCAAAGTTCTCGAATTCAATGGTTAAAAGAGGGAGACCAGAACACAAAATTTTTCCACGTTGTTGCTTTTATTAGAAAAAGAAGAAACTTCATCCTACCTATTGATGCTGATGGTCTTCCAGTCACGGATCCTGCAGACATTAAATCCGAAGCTAACAATTATTTCCGGAAAATCTTTCATGAGGATCATGTTTGAAGGCCCACTCATGATGGGCTTGATTTCAAAAGGCTATCTGATTCGTAAGCTTCAACCCTTATTACGCTGTTCTCCGAGATTGAAATAGATGCGGCAGTTGCTTCTTGTATCCCCGATAAAGCTCCCGGGCCCGACGGTTTTAACTTCAAGTTCATAAAGAATGCCTGGGATGTTATTAAATCGGATTTCTATGAAATAATCAATGAATTCTGGAGATCAGCGTGCCTTCCTCGCGGTTGCACAACTGCTTTCATAGCCTTGATTCCCAAAGTGGATAACCCCTCCGACTTCAAAGATTTCCGACCCATTAGCATGGTGGGTTGCATATATAAGATTATTGCAAAGTTGCTGACTTTGAGACTCAAATCTGTCATGAACTCCCTCGTAGGACCTCTTCAATCATCCTTCATAGAAGGGCGTCAGATTCTTGATGGTGCTTTAATAGCGGGAGAGCTTATTGATTCGTGCAAAAGGAAGAAAACTCCTGCTGCCTTATTGAAAATTGATTTCCATAAGGCTTTCGACGGTGTCTCTTGGACCTCTCTTGAATGGATTCTGGAGCAAATGGGCTTTCCACTCCAATGGTGTATCTGGATGCGAGCTTGTGTTATGTCGGCATCTTCTTCGATTCTCATAAATGGAAGCCCAACCTCTCCTTTCAAACACCAACGAGGATTGCGCCAAGGTAACCCATTGTCACCCTTCCTATTTGTACTCATTGTGAAATCTCTAAACTTGCTTATTCAAAAGGCCACCTCTATTGGCCTTTGGGAAGGTGGGCCGATCACCAAGGGTGGTTTCAAGCTCACTCATCTTCAGTATGCGGATGACACTATAATATTCTCTCCCCCGAGAATTGATTTCTTGCAAAACATTAAGAAGACTCTCATCATATTTCAACTTGCATCCGGGCTCCAAGTTAATTTTCACAAAAGTTCTTTAATGGGGATTAATGTTCCGGAATCATGGTTATCCCTCGCATCGGCCTCCTTGTTATGCAAAGGTGGAAGTCTTCCTTTTACCTATCTTGGGCTACCGGTTGGGGGTGATGTGACTCGACTAAAATCTTGGGAGCCGGCTCTTGATCGCATAAGAAAAAAACTCGAATCTTGGAAGGGGCTACTACTTTCCATAGGAGGTCGAGTTACTCTCATTAAATCGTCAATATCTAGCCTCCCCTTGTACTATATATCTCTCTTTCCCCTCCCTAAGGGTGTGATTGACAAAATTTATCAATTGCAAAGGCAATTCCTTTGGGGTGGTGGATTGGATAAAAAGTCCCTTTCCCTTGTGGCTTGGCAAATTGTCGAACTCCCAAAATCAATGGGTGGCTTGGGAGTTGGTAACATTGTCCACAGATGTCTTGCACTTTTATTTAAATGGGTGTGGAAATTATTTAATGATCCTCAATCTCTCTCGGAGGCAAATTGTCCAAGAAAAGTACGGTTACCCGCAATCTCTCAATACTGCGATCTTTCTCCCCGCTTCGGGAGGTCCATGGAAAAAATATTATCTCAGCAATTTTTTGTCATCCTGTTGCTAATCTAGTGGCTGCTCAAGGTCTTAGAAAATCAATTGGAGATGGGCTTTCTTCTCTCTTTTGGCACGACGTGTGGTTGGGCCCAATCCCCTTAAAAGCCCGATTCCCCGCTTCTTTTTGCTTGCCACCGATAAAATGGCATGTGTTTCATCTCTTGCATTACGGGATGGACTAAATTGGGCTTGGACTTTCTCATGGTCTAGGCCCCGAGGTCCCGTGATGAGCTTGAAAAATGTGCTCTCCTTGATCTCCCCGAGCCCGTTATGTTTGGACCCGTCGTCCAAAGACTCTTTGATTTGGTCCTTTCACAAGTCAGGGACTTTCTCAACAAAATCTTTCTCAACAGAACTCTCCAAAGCTTCCTCTCCAATTCATTTTGATGCAATTAAGGGCCTCTGGAAAGGCCTTGTTCCTCATCGGATCGAGATTTTCGCTTGGAATGCTCTCCTTGGGCACATCAATACCAAAGGTAAGCATGCAAGCATTGGAATTATTCCGGTCTCTGATGCTTCATGTGTGCTTTGTAACCAACAATTGGAGAATCACAATCATCTCTTGCTTCAATGTCCATTCTCCCACCAAATCTGGTCTGGATGGCTTGATCTTTGGAGTATAAAATGGGTGCAACCCTCGTGCCTGCGTGACGCCTTTGATCAGTGGATTTCTCCTATCAAAAACTCTTTCTTTAAGAGGGTTTGACTGGCAATGTTTTTCATCATCATATGGTCCATATGGAAGGAAAGGAATTCCCGGATTTTCAACAATCTATCTTCATCTCCTGCCCAAATTCATGGCATCCTTCTCCTCCGCCTTGGATGGTGGATTAGGGGGTGGAATGTTCCATTCAAATACTCTCCGTCGGATATCCATCGCAATCCCCGCTGCCTTCTGTGGGGAGGTAATCCTTCTCCCTCTCTAAAGCTGCCAGGATCATTGTCATCTATTTGGGAGGCTCCAAATTCGCGCACCCTCAAGTGGAATGTTGACGCATCTTATAGTGAATCTCTTGCAAGATCTGCTATCGGTGGGGTACTTAGAAATCATCAAGGTCATTTTCTATGTCTCTTCTCTGCCCCCATTCCGCCTATGGAAATTAATAGCGCTGAGGTTTTGGCTATTCATAGAGCGATCTCCATCACTTTGGCTAATGAATCCGTCAAAAATTGCTCCTTTGTGCTTGAATCCGACTCTGCCAATGCTGTGGCATGGTGCAACAATGTCAATGGCGGCCCTTGGAGCTTAAATTTCCAGCTGAATTTCATCAGAAGCTCGTGTAATTCAAAGTTGGATCTCAAAATTTCTCATAAAGGGCGTTCATCCAATACTGTCGCTGACGCCCTCGCCACGAAAGGCCTCTTAAGGCTCGATAATTTTGTTGCCTGGCTTTAGCAGAATCCTTGTTACCTCATCTTCATGATGATTGATTGTTCTTTTTGTCCTTATGTATCTGATATGAATTTGTACTCGGACTTGTGCAGTTTAATTAAACTGCCTTTGGGCCTGCTGACTTGGTTATTTAAGTCATGCAGTGTCATGAAATAAAATTTCTAACTTATCAAAAAAAAACATCGGGTGTACCATGTACACGGTACAACCGAGACTAATTTTTGTTCATTTGCTCATTTGAGACTCTCATTTGTACATTTTGCTCATTTAGTGATTTCAAATGAGTAATATAATGAGCAAAAAAATAGCCTTGGGTGTACCATGCTCATGGTGCACCTGGGTGTATGATAAACTTTTTGTATAGCAAACAGTTCCTCTTTGACTCTTTCTTCTATTTTCTAGTTAATGGTGCATATCAATTAATTAAATTGGTAAATTTCTGAAGATTATTAATAAAATTATATTTTCTGTCGTTAAACAAAAAACCTAGGTCAACACATAACTACTCAATATCACCTCCATTTTTTGTAATTGTTAGACCATATTCTTTTTTGCAAAACTTATACCGTACGAACATTTGAATTACTTCAGATATGGTTGTTATGTTATGTCTAAACTTATACTCCGTCCGTTTCTTTTTAATCTACACACTTTACTTTTTGGTCTATTTCTTTTTAATCTACACACTGTTGTTTTTTCTATTTTAGATAACATGTCACATCTACTTTAACCTCTTTTTCCACTCATGTCATCCACTTTTTAATATTTTAACGCACTTTTTATTTTCTCTCTCTCACTTTTCAGTTTTTCTCTCTACCTTTTTAGTTTCTCTCTCATACTTTTGTACTTCTTCCTTGGTTCTCCCCCAAAGTGAAGTGAGTACATTAAAATGAAATGGAGGAAGTATCATATTACGTTGTTATGTCTATATGTTTTTAGTTTACTTTGAATTATTCTGCTGTGGTTCGATTTGCTTGGTACAATAATTACCAAAATAACGACACACAGCTACAACCTATAACCAAACTGATGGTCCAACAAAGCCTAAATGAAAATTGAAAAAAGTGCTTCGATTTTTTTTGAACGAGCTACCACAATTTGTTCAATATGAGCTAAAATAACCATCTTATAGAAATGGAACTAGTTGCAGTCATATTTAGAGTAGATTACAAAAATTCATATGAAACCGCCGTATCATAGTAAGATGACGATAACTTATTATCCTTAAGAAGTAACTTTAACTTTTTTTTTTTAAAAAGGTCACCCATTATTTAAAAAATTCCTCTAATTTATAAAATGACTTTATATTTGCTCTACTCTTTGACAAAATATAATCTGCTCCCTTCGTCTCGGACAGGATATGAACACTTGTTGAGACACGTAGTTTAAGATGATAGGTTATAGTGTGGTTATCAAATACTTCCTCGTTTTTTTAAGTTGCAACATTTGCCTTTTCACATTTACCAAGACACTTATTTGAACGTTAATATCTCATACTAGGTGTAAGTAAAAATTATAAAAATTTAATATTCGGAATCATCGCATTGAGACGAATTTAACAAGACTTCACTTAACTATGTTTTTTCTTATATAATGGTGCGAGATTACCTAACAAAGTTGGTTGATGAATAGTGCAAAAAAGCAAATGTTGCAACTAAAAAAACAGAGGTAGTATTATCTTATTAAAAAAAGTAGATTTGATAGAGTTAGTGAAATATCTTTGTAGAAGAAGAGAAAAAGTTAGGTATCTTTTTATTGATAAAGGTAGAGTGTGGACTATATTAGTGTAAATGAAATAATATAGTAATAGTAGGACATGTCAAAAATGAAAGTGTTCAAACTAATTTGGGACAAAATGTGAGACCGAGGAATAATTGATCTCTTCAAGGAAAAATGAAATAAAGGTCTCATGTTCTTCGGTCACATCAGAGTTGGCAGAACTCAAAACCCTTATCCCCCACAGTCCAGTTTCTAGCTGGCACTCCTCTCCCAAATCAATATATATATATATATATATATATATATATATATATATATATATAAAGGAGGAATTTTTCGGGAGCATAGGGAGCTCCTCAAGATTTCGAGGCCATAAAACGCGCCACGTAGGATTGCCATGTCACCAATTTTTATTTTTATTTTTTTACAAAAATAGAGTTCTACATAGATTTAAATACATATAAAGACTTTTGGATAAGCGAAAATTAGAGTTTGGTTTTGAATGAACAACCTAAATTATTATATTATGTAAATCGTGTATAACTTTTGCTATGTAATTCGGAATATTATAATTTTTGTTCCATTGGATAGTGCTATACATAGATTTAAATACATATAAAGAGTTTTGGATAAGCGAAAATTAGAGATTGGTTTTGAATGAACAACCTAAATTATTATATTATTTAAATTGTGTATAACTTTTGCTATGTAATTCGGAATATTATAATTTTTGTACCATTGGATAGTGCTCGAAATATGCTTCGAAATAAGATCCATTTACAATATAGTTCTACAACTTAAAGATTTCGAGGCCATAGAGCGCGCCATGTAGGATTGCCACGTCATCAAATTTTATTATTATCTTTTACAAAAATAGAGTTCTACATATATTTAAATACATATAAAGAGTTTTGGATAAGCGAAAATTATTGTTTGATTTTGAATGAACAACCTAAATTATTATATTATGTAAATTGTGTATAACTTTTGCTACGTAATTCGAAATATTATAATATTTGTACCATTGGATAGTGCTCGCAATATGCTTCGAAATAAGATCCATTTACAATATAGTTCTACAACTTATGAAATATAGAGCGCCATGTCATCAATTTTTATTTTTATTTAAAAAAAATAGTTCTACATAGATTTAAATACATATAAGGAGTATTGGATAAGCGAAAATTAGAGTTTTGTTTTGAATAAACAACCTAAATTATTATATTATATAAATTTTGTATAACTTTTGCTACCTAATTCAGAATATTATAATATTTGTACCATTAGATAGTGCTCGAAATATGCTTCGATATAAGATCCACTTACAATATAGTTCTACAATTTGTGAAATAGAGAGCGCCACTTAGGATTGTCATGTCAAATAGTTTTTATTTTAAATATTTGAAAAAAATAGAATTCTACATATATTTAAATACATAAAAGAGTTTTGGATAGGGAAAAATTAGAGTTTCGTTTTGCATAAACAACCTAAATTATTATATTGTGTAAATTGAATTGAACTTTTGCTACCTAATACAAAACATTATAGTTTTTTTTACCATTGGAGAGTGCTTGAAATATGCTTCAAAATAAGATCCATTTACAATATAGTTTTACAACTCATGAAAATATATTAAATTAGATGAATTGTAAGACATTATTTAGTCTTTCTTTTAGATAATTGTAATAATAGCTATAAGTATTAAGTATAGTGCATTATATGTGATTATAACATTTGATTATAGGTTCAATTTACAGGATTAAACATATTATCTTTCAAAACCTTAACCATACTCAATTAAACCAAAACAATATATTATTGCAACAAAATTTATTAAAGAAACTTTGTTGTTAAAACAAAAAGTAAAATCTATAGCGATAAAGTTACATATATATATATTAGAGTTTTGGATTATGTGAAAATTAGAGTTTGATTTAAATAAAACAAACTTAGAATATTATAAAGAGCTCCTAAGCATGCCATGTCATTCTTTTTATTTTTTTTAAGAAAATTGTGTTCAACATAAATATAAATACATATAAGATGTTTTGGATAAGTGAAGATTACAGTCTTATTTTAAATAAATAACCTAAATTATTATACTATGTAAACTGAATATAAATTTTGTTACATAATTCGCAATAGTGTAATTCTTTTTACCATCGGAGAGTGCTCGAAATATGTTTCGAAATAAGATCCATGTACAATATAATTTTACAACTTATGAAAATATATTTATTTAGATGAACAATAACGTATTATTTATTCTTTATTTTAAATACATATAAAAATAATTATAAAAATAGCGTATTATACGTGACAATAGTAATTATGTCTTTCAAAATCATATTATAAAAATTGAGTTATATAAAGTTAAAAAAATCATATGTTCGCGTTTATAGAATATTTGAGGTCGCATATCATAAAAACGAGGGAAGTTTGATAAGTCTTGATATGGTCATGTTTGATAAAGATGTATTTTTTTTAACTCTTAAATAATATTTTTTATTATTAGTAGAGGTTAGTTTTATATTTAATTAATTATATTCATGATACTATCATTATGATATTCTTTTTGGCTTTCTCATCTTCCATTCTATATGCGTTAGTATTTATGTGTTATATTAAAAGTTAAAGTTGTGGCTTGCACTCATGTTTTTCTCTATTCTTTTTGTCCTGTATCTATTAAATTATTACCCTCTACTTTCTTAAAGTATCATTCGGGTATTATTCATGTTAAAAACTGTGTTAGCTATTGTTAATTAAACCTATTATTGGAATACCATTTAATAATAGACTTAGCTACAATATTCAATTGAATATTAAAAATTATAAAATTTATATATTGCAATAACAACTCTAGAAATTACACTATAATGATAAATAGTTTCTACGTTCTTTTTCTACTGCAACAATTGGTTTGGGCATGGTTGTTAAGGAAATAAAAAATGGGTAATTTAGCATAGAGGTATCCCTTTAGTTAACTAGGGTAAGGGATAAATAAATCTTTAATAAATTAAACGTGACTTTATGAGACAATTTGGGTAATTAATGATGGTTTTATTAACATAAAGTAAAGGCAATATTGTCAATTGTAGTTATTTTTTTACCAAAAGTGGAATGGTTCCAAAAGATGAAACTACCCAAAGCAGTAATTGTTGTAATAGAAAAAGAATAAAGAAAGTATGTAAATACAATGGTGTTGAATAATCTCATTTCACAGCAACACAATATCAACAATAATATTAACTAAAAATTTGCAAAAAAATAAAATAAACAACAACCCGTGCAACGCACGGGCTTCAAAACACTAACGCTAAAATAGAGTTCTACATAGATTTAAATACACATAAGGAGTTTTGGATAAGCTAAAATTAGACTTTGGTTTTGGAGCAACCTAAATTATTATATTATGTAATTTGTGTATAAATTTTGCTACATAATTCGGAATATTATAATTTTTGTACCATTGGATAATACCCAAAATATGCTCCGAAATAAGATCTATATACAATATAGTTCTACAACTTATGAAATAGAGATCGCCATGTATCAATTATTATTTTAAATATTTTAAAAAATAGAGTTCTACACATATTTAAATACATAAAAGGTGTTTTGAATAGGGAGAAATTAGAGTTTGGTTTTAAATAAAAAACCTAAATTATTATATTATGTAAATTGAATTTAACTTTTGCTACCTAATTGAAAAAATTATAATATTTTACCATTGTAGAGTGCTTGAAGTATGCTCCAAAATGAGAACCATTTACAATATGGTTTTACAACTCATTAAAACATATTTAATTAGATGAATGGTAAGACATTTTTTAGTCTTTCTTTTGGATAAATATAATAATGAGTAAGCTATAAGTATAGTGTACGATATGTGATTATAGTATTTTATGATAGGTCCAATTTACATGATTAAACATATTATCTTTCAAAATTTCATACGGAACCAAAACAATTTAGTATTGCAACAAAATATACTGAGGAAACTTTGTTATTACAACAAAAACTAAATTTTATAGTGATAAAGTTACATATATATTAGAGTTTTGGATGATGAAAAAATTAACTAAATTTTATAGTGATAAAGTTACATATATATTAGAGTTTTGGATGATGAAAAAATTAACTAAATTTTATAGTGATAAAGTTACATATATATTAGAGTTTTGGATGATGAAAAAATTAGAGTTTGATTTTAAAAGACAACCTTAGAATATTTTAAAGAGCTCCACCTAAGCATGCCATGTCATTCTTTTTAATTTTTAAAAAAAGTTGTGATCAAAATAAATATAAATACATATGAGGTGTTTTGGATAAGTGAAGATTATTACAGTATAATTTTAAATAAACAACCTAAATTATTATACTATGTATTAAATATAGATTTTGCTACAAATTCTCAATATTATAATTTATTTACCATTAGAGAGTGCTCGAAATATGCTTTGAAATAAGTTCCATATGCAATATAGTTTTACAACTAATGAAATTTACTTATTTAGATGAACAATAACATATTATATATATATATATATATATATATATATATATATATATATATATATATATATATATATATATATATATATATATATATATATATATATTATTTTAAATGCATATAACAAAAACTATAAAAAATAGCAAATTATACGTGACAATAGCAATTATATCTTTCAAAATCATACTTTTAGTTATATAAAGATAAAAAAATACATATCTATAATTTTGAACCTATAGCACATCATGGGGGCATTACATGAAAAATCAAATGAAAGTTTGTCAACGATATTGCAGAGGTATTATGCAATTGACTAATTATTTAAATATATTAAAATAAACAACAACCTGTACAACGCACGGGCTTCAAAACTAGTACTATATAAAAAAGAAACCTGGAATTATCTTTGCCCTATATAATGTATATAACCAATAAAAAAAAGATCATTTTGTCTCCATTTCTAGTTTCTTACTCCTACTCCTCTTCAAGTAGTACAAAACTACAAACAAACCCTAAACTACACCCATCTTCTTATTATTCTAATTGTACATAACCCAGTCTCAATCAAGACAGCAGAATTAAATAAGCTCATAGTCATACATAGGCTGAACCCCCCAAAAATCCTTGAAGTAAAGGCCTATATAAATGTTGATTAAATAAAGTCCAATTATATATACTTTGAGACAAGTCCATGTGAACCATAAATTCTATGAAAATTCTAGGTTTTGTAATTTCTGAGTTTTAACATAAAACAAGGCAAACAAAATAGGAAAAGAAGGGCACAAAATGTATCAGATATTCAGATGGGTTTCACTACATCCATTCTATTAAGAGACAAAATAACAAAGAAGAAGCAAAAGAGGTAAACCCAAACAAGGAGGAACAATTTCTGAGCGCCGCCAGTGTATGTAATCACTCAGAATGCATATATTATTCACACGGATAGACATGCACATGTATCTGCATTCTGTATGCTGTATGCACATCCAAATTTATTACTCTCATCTCTCTCCTCAAATCTTCTGCTTTTATGTCATGAATTGATGGAGACTTTGTAAGAGTTGCTTACTCAAGGAAGCTACAACTATTACGCACATCAATAAAATATTGTTCCCGTTGCAATTTACATTGATGAAGTGGTGGTTGATTGTGATTAGATGAATTTCAAATAAAGAATAGTGTAGATAAAATGGAGAGGGTTTTTCCACTCAACATAACAATGAATAATACTCCATCCGTTTTAAAATATAGTTCTCATTGTCCTTTTTTTACTGTATTTTATGCAAGTAGAATTTAAGAGGAATAGTAAAGATTTTTTGTTTATTTAGATAAATGTTGTATGAAAAAAGATGATTTTAGGAGAGAGAATGGAGAATAATTGGTAAAAGAGCATTAATTGTAACACTTAGGTTGAATAAACAAAGCAAAAAACAAAATTCAAGAAGCAAATAAATGATGGGACATGGTTTTTCTAGACAAATTACGAAAAAATGTGGAACTAAATACGGAAATGGGAACTATATTTTGGGACACCCAAAATGAAAATGGGAACTATATTTTCGGACGGAGGGAGTAAAAATTTCCGATGAAGCACCAAAAAAAGGTGTATTATCTGAGACGTGTTTCAGTCATTTAGAATGACTGATATAAGGCAATATTTAGTTTATAGGTATGGGACTATCAGTTTATGGGCTAAACTAATAGATGTATGCGTTAAATTGATAATCCCGTTGCTTTTTTTTTACTTGCTACATTGTTGTTTTCACTAGTTTTTAGGAGATGTCCCTTTTAGTCTTTTTTGGTGTACTTTTTGATCCCTTTAGCATAAAATGAGGTGGGAAAAGGTAAAAATGTAGTTCTTTTGGGTGGAAAAAGAGAGAAACAAATATAATAGTATTACTTTTTGGTGGAAAAAGAGAAACAAATATAATAGTTTTACTTTTTGGTGGGCCAAGTCTCCTAATAAGGAAAGTTGAAATAATGTAGCAAGGAAAAAAAACAACCATTTAAGAAAAATGTAGCAAGTAAAACAAAGCAGAAGTAGTATAATCTTAGCTAAATTTGTATAATCTGTGTTAAATGGTTAGTTGAGGTGGTTAATTGTATGAATGAAAATTTGGAAAAATATATAGATGTTAAAGTAAGAAAAGAGTCCCAAACACTTCTGTGGGAAATTTTGATCCAACACTGAATGAAATGATATTCTCTTGAAAAAAAGTAAGAATAGCGTAGATAAAAAGGAGAGGAGTTTTCACATTCAAAATTACAAGAAACAAATCACTAGTATTTTGACCCGGGTGATGTCTCGGGTCAGTTACAATTATCTAATATATTATCATTCATAAATTTCATAATTGATTTTATTAGCTTTTTCGTAATATTCAGTCTAGTGTGAAATTGAAAAATGGATGTTATGGCATGATAAGCTGTTTAAAAAAACTTCTAAGGAATTGGGGATAAAAAATAACAATTTCAATGGAATTGGGGTAAGAGATTGTTATTACTTAATAAAAGTGTTAGAGATTAAAAAGTTTGTCTATGTGACTATGTCTTTAGAATTACATATTATAATAATACTTTATTATGTTTTACTTTAAAACATTAAACATTGAAATCGTAGTGGATTAGTGATTCTGTTCAGCATAAAACAACTGAACTGAATTGAACTGAACGAAATTGAATTGAACTGAATTAAATTATAACTAATTAATAGAAATGATTATCATTTAGGAACTGACCTGAACTGAACTGAACTGAACTTAATTGAACTAAACTAAAATGAACTGCAAAATAAGTTGGGAGAACATGCCGTAAACTCTCACATTTCATTTCAAAGGTCATTTGTTCACGGGACACGGTTCCTTTGATAGAAATGTCTTTTAATAAATTTAAGTTCTATGATTATTATAACTTTTGGATCATGGAATAAAAGTTTTGACCATATCGAATTCGAATAAGTTTTGACGCGATCTGATTTGAATATAAGTTAAGATTAGTTTAATACTAAGGTGAACTAAATATAACTTTGAATATTTTATTCATTGTAACATTGAGAAATGACCATCTATCGATTGGAGGGTGCCAATCAAGACTCAACGCAAATTAGCTATCCAAAATATGCAAAGAAAAACTTTTTTATCTTTAATCGATTAGAAGAATTTTAAGAATTTTGATATGTGATATACAGAAGCGTTCAGATCAAATTTTCGAGATCGAATTTTTCACTTTGGTATTAAAATTGTCATTATATATTGCCGTAAATGAAGTTTCATATATTATTAGAGCTAATTGAGATGAATGAATATAATACGGTACATAATAAGTAGCCCATGAGATAGGTGTGGGTAGCGGTGATAATGAGCCTGACAAGCTCGCGAGCAGCTCGGGCTTGGCTCGGTCAAAGCTCGACTCGTTGAAGCTCGGCTCGACACTTAAACGAGCCAAGCCGAGCTAGGCAAAGCTCGGCTCGTTAAGCTCGTGAACAGCTCGATTATTATTTTATACTAAAAAAAATATTTTATATTAAAAAATATTTTATATTAAAAATTATATTAAGTATTTATTTTAATATATTAACTAAGGTATACAATAGAAGAAAGATAAAAAGAAATAGTAAAAACAATTAAAAAGAAAAAGAAAACAAAAAAGATAGAGAAGAGTAAGTAGTAAGTTAGTAACCCTAGAAGGCTAGAAGGCTCAAAACGCACGCTCATCACTTCATCAGTCATCTTTTTCACTCCCTTCTCACTCCCTCCTCTGCGGCGCCATTGGTAACCCTCGAAGGCTCGATTCTCGAAGCAACACAACGGCTACGACGGCCGACAACCGGCGACCACTTGTCCACCACTACTATGAGCGGCGGTGCAGGTAAATACTATTGATTCATTTTGGTTTTCCCCCTATGTCTTAATACCTAGATTTGCTGCTGTACCTGGATTTAGTTCATGTTATAAGTTGGAGATTTTAAGTTCTTTTTTGTTCAGTTTAATTGTTTTCATATCCCTTTCTATTTTGAGTATAATTTTCAATTGATTATTGGAGAAATTTTACCCTTTTTTTTCACTCTTAAATCAGTTTTAGGGACTTTGGATGAGTAAAAGAAAGAAACTTGATTTGGGTTAGTATTAAACTCGGATTATTTCTATGCCTGTTTGATTTTTTTTTATTGGGGGGGGTAATATAGCATCAAAATGCATCTAATACTCGATACTTGCCGCTGCCCAAAGGCTGCCCAATAGATCTTGCAACTTGTGGTAGCTTCTCCTTCACACTCTAGTATAACATTACGATTAGATATCAGTCCTAGGCCTCCTAGCATCTTATGGAGAACACCATTGTACATAATACAACAAGTCAACAACTGTTAGTTGTGTTCTGTTTTTCTGCCTACATTCTTATGGAGATGACATTGCTCGTGAACACCATGTCCTAGGCCTCCTAGCAACTTAGTTGTGTTCTGTTTTTCTGCCTACATTCTGTTAGTTTGTGTTCAAGTAGGGAGAAAAAGAATTTGAAAACAAACAGTATTCGACGAAGGTATAAAAAATTGACATCAACTATATTTTGTGTATTTTATCTGTTTTTATGTGGTGATTAGAGGTCCATGATTTGCAGACACAATTTGTAATTTATTGACTTACCTACTCCACTACAAGAAAAGAGGAAATTAACGACGGCTAAAAGCCGACGGTGATGGCCCCAAAAGCCGACGGTGATGGCCCCAAAAGCCGTCGCTAACTAATCAACGACGGCCAACCGTCGTTAACCGGCAGTCGGTATACAGATGGTCGCTTATACTAGAATCAACGACCGTCAAGCCGTCGGTGATATTTTTAACGACGGTTTCATGACAGTCAGCGACGGTTTCTAAAAGCCGACGTTGATTCCAAGTCAACGACCGTTTAAAGCAGACGGTGAAGCAGCGACGGTTTTAAACCGTCGGTGATTTACCGTCTGCTTGTGAACGGTCGTTGATTTCGATAAATCAACGTCTGTTTAAAACCGTCGCTAAGGTATTAAAGCAGTCGTTGATTTCGTGTCCATGGGTACATAGAGAACCTTACGACGCCTAGCCGTCGTTGATTTAATGTATAACCGTCATTTGTTGTTACAAAATAACATTATTTAAAATTCTATTGTTCTTAATAATAATTAAACCTTGTACCTGCAATTTGCACCTAAATATACCACGCTAAAGCTGTTTCTCCATCGCATTCAATTTTTTTCAATTACAAAAATATGCAATTTTGATATATATTAAAATTTACATAGATACTTGTATAATTACATGAAATAGATTACATTTATGTACACAAAATAGATCCCGATGTCGGGAAATAAAGTAGAAGTCGGGTTGAAAAAAAAATAACCCGACACATCAAGAAACGAAGAGAGATGCCGATAAGTATTTACACTACAAGAAAATAGTTAGACTAACTATATCCAACTATAAGTTAGTTACCTAGTTGTCCACGGCCAAAAAAACTACACTGTCAAGGGTGGCTCTGTAGCACTACCGCCACCACCAAACCCCTGGGTCATCTTCAGTGGTGCGTTGTGGAGTGGGGCCTGGGTTGCAACCTCGAGAACATGTGGCCGAAACTAGACATGTTCCTCATCATTTCCTCTATGAGGGCCCGACGTGACTCTTCCACCCGTGCTTGCGACCATTGCCTCCACCTCTCCCATCCGTGCAGCAACCTTTGCCTCCACTTGCGCCTCAATCTGAGAAAAAATGGACGGCTCATATGGTTGTGAAGAGCCGCCATCTCCTCGCCCTGATGCAGAGTTGTAGTACAAATGATCTCCCTGACCCAACCCCTGAACTTTTCCTCTGTTCCTCCCCCCAACTGTCTCCCAATACAACAGATCAGGGTTCGGCTGTGACCCCTGAGTGGTACAATGATCCAGCTTCTTATTGTATGTCTCCCGCATTTGGTTAAATATACTCATATTCAAATAATATAAAGTGCCAAAATGGCGTATATTTGGTTCTATCTTTCCTATTTTATGTATTTTCAATCAAAACAACTTATAATCACATTAAACTAACTATATATATGATGTTTGAGGTGTTTATAACTTCAACTAGCATCAAACTAGTCGTATTCATTCATTTTCAAGTGAAATGGCCTAAAATGGCCTATATTGGCGTATATTTGGTTCTATCTTTCCTATTTTGTGTATTTTCAATCAAAACAACTTATAATCACATTAAACTAACTATATATATGATGTTTGAGGTGTTTATAACTTAAACTAGCATCAAACTACTCGTATTCATTCAATTTCAAGTGAAATGGCCTAAAATGGCCTATATTAGCCTATAATTGGTTATAACTTTCCTATTTTGTGTATTTTCAATCAAAACAACTTATAATCACATTAAACTAACTATATATATGATGTTTGAGATGTTTATAACTTAAACTAGCATCAAACTACTCGTATTCATTCAATTTCAAGTGAAATGGCCTAAAATGGCCAAAATGGCCTATATTTGGTTCTAACTTTCCTATTTTGTGTATTTTCAATCAAAACAACTTATAATCACATTAAACTAACTATATATATGATGTTTGAGGTGTTTATAACTTAAACTAGCATCAAACTACTCGTATTCATTCAATTTCAAGTGAAATGGCCTAAAATGGCCAAAATGGCGTATATTTGGTTCTAACTTTCCTATTTTGTGTATTTTCAATCAAAACAACTTATAATCACATTAAACTAACTATATATATGATGTTTGAGGTGTTTATAACTTAAACTAGCATCAAACTACTCGTATTCATTCAATTTCAAGTGAAATGGCCTAAAATGGCCAAAATGGCCTATATTTGGTTCTAACTTTCCTATTTTGTGTATTTTCAATCAAAACAACTTATAATCACATTAAAATAACTATATATATGATGTTTGAGGTGTTTATAACTTAAACTAGCATCAAACTACTCGTATTCATTCAATTTCAAGTGAAATGGCCTAAAATGGCCAAAATGGCCAATATTTGGTTCTAACTTTCCTATTTTGTGTATTTTCAATCAAAACAACTTATAATCACATTAAACTAACTATATATATGATGTTTGAGGTGTTTATAACTTAAACTAGCATCAAACTACTCGTATTCATTCAATTTCAAGTGAAATGGCCTAAAATGGCCAAAATGGCCTATATTTGGTTCTAACTTTCCTATTTTGTGTATTTTCAATCAAAACAACTTATAATCACATTAAACTAACTATATATATGATGTTTGAGGTGTTTATAACTTAAACTAGCATCAAACTACTCGTATTCATTCAATTTCAAGTGAAATGACCTAAAATGGCCAAAATGGCCTATATTTGGTTCTAACTTTCCTATTTTGTGTATTTTCAATCAAAACAACTTATAATCACATTAAACTAACTATATATATGATGTTTGAGGTGTTTATAACTAAAACTAGCATCAAACTACTCGTATTCATTCAATTTCAAGTGAAATGGCCTAAAATGGCCAAAATGGCCTATATTTGGTTCTAACTTTCCTATTTTGTGTATTTTCAATCAAAACAACTTATAATCACATTAAAATAACTATATATATGATGTTTGAGGTGTTTATAACTTAAACTAGCATCAAACTACTCGTATTCATTCAATTTCAAGTGAAATGGCCTAAAATGGCCAAAATGGCCTATATTTGGTTCTAACTTTCCTATTTTGTGTATTTTCAATCAAAAAAACTTATAATCACATTAAAATAACTATATATATGATGTTTGAGGTGTTTATAACTTAAACTAGCATCAAACTACTCGTATTCATTCAATTTCAAGTGAAATGGCCTAAAATGGCCAAAATGGCCTATATTTGGTTCTAACTTTCCTATTTTGTGTATTTTCAATCAAAACAACTTATAATCACATTAAACTAACTATATATATGATGTTTGAGGTGTTTATAACTTAAACTAGCATCAAACTACTCGTATTCATTCAATTTCAAGTGAAATGACCTAAAATGGCCAAAATGGCCTATATTTGGTTCTAACTTTCCTATTTTGTGTATTTTCAATCAAAACAACTTATAATCACATTAAACTAACTATATATATGATGTTTGAGGTGTTTATAACTTAAACTAGCATCAAACTACTCGTATTCATTCAATTTCAAGTGAAATGGCCTAAAATGGCCAAAATGGCCTATATTTGGTTCTAACTTTCCTATTTTGTGTATTTTCAATCAAAACAACTTATAATCACATTAAACTAACTATATATATGATGTTTGAGGTGTTTATAACTTAAACTAGCATCAAACTACTCGTATTCATTCAATTTCAAGTGAAATGGCCTAAAATGGCCAAAATGGCCTATATTTGGTTCTAACTTTCCTATTTTGTGTATTTTCAATCAAAACAACTTATAATCACATTAAACTAACTATATATATGATGTTTGAGGTGTTTATAACTTAAACTAGCATTAAACTAAGCGTATTCATTCAATTTCAAGTGAAATGGCCAAAAATGGCCTATATTTGATTCTAACTAAACTTGCATCAAACTTTTCAATCATATTTGCCGATAAATATATGTTTAGGTATATGTACCGAGATTTGCTTTGTGCTTTCTTGTTTCTTTGGGATTTCTCCTTTTCCAGGAACAGTCTTAAAATGAGTCTTCAAGAACAACTCGGGAGCAGTAGGGAGTACTCCTCCTCTACTCTTTGCCTGTAGACATTGTTGAACAAAGGCTTTATTTTTTATTCATACCGAAAATGAAATGTAAATTACACTAAGTAGTAGATATGAAACATATTTACCATCTTCCTAGCATGCGTTGTGCCGCCGAAATAGAACCCTGAAAGTGTGACGGCTCAATTGGATTAGACAGGGAGCCACCTCTTCGGTTCTTCTTCGCCTTTTCAGATTTTTCCCGAAACGTTGGCTCTTCACTTCTCTTCTTCATGTCTTCGTAGATCGTCTCCCCCAACCATTTCGGCCTTTCTTTGGCTTTCTTAACCACCCAGTACCGCAAGTCTCTCAGACGAGATGAAGCTTTTTTCTTGTAATCCATCCTCACTAGGCCTTCTAACTCAGGAGCCCATTCGTAAATACCTTTTAGTCAAACATTAAACAAAGATATTAATAAAGTAATATAATCAATGAAATTTTTCATAATTCGATTCATACATACTGTGAAAATGTTCCACCAATGCGTCTTTGTTGCATTGTCGACCTCACTGTAATTGAACCAAGGTTGTCGAAAATGGCCCTGGAAAATGTCAGTGATGGACCCACTAACCTTGTTATCATCGAACCTGAATTGAAAACCAAACAAACACGTGAATTGTGAATACCATTGCATAAAAATATCATGAAGCATATAGTAGCTTACGAACTTACCATAATCCAGTAGGGCTTAAAACCTTTCTTGGTGCACGGTTCGAACCTTCACCTTCCTCCGTATGAGTGTTCGGAGTCTCCGGTACGTGGCTACCAATGTCACGTGCCTGTGAATCATCTCCCCCGTGTCTCTGCTACGGGGTTCGGCTTCCTTCTACTTCGGTGACTGAAAAAGCCGCATCGGAATCAAAGTCCCACGACCTTGGCTTCCACCTAAGGCACCTCGACCTCCGCGGCCCTTAGGATTAGACATGATTACCTAAAATGCAAGAAATTAAAAATGCGCAAGATTAAACAAATTACATTAAAGTATGAATAATCCAAGAACAAAAAACTGATTTCTTCAATATTAACAAATTACAACTTTATTTGCACCAAAAAACAAATCACATATATTGGGAAGAAAAGAAAACGAAACTATAATAATGGGCAAAACATATGGCTTATATTAACAAAACAAGACCTTGTAGTAGTTTGCTAAAAAAGGACCCCCTGCACCCCCCTCACTTGACCCCCTGCCAGCCCACCACCCTCACCGACCCCCTGCCCTCCCCCCCGACCCCCTGCGGCCCCTCCCCCTCACGACCCCCTGCACGGCCCCCCCCACGACCCCTTGCCCTCCCCCCCTCACCGACCTCATGCACTCCTCCCCCTCCTCACCCCCCTGCACAGCCCCCCTCCCGACCTCCCTGCCACCCCCCTCCTCCCGAGACCTCCCCGCACGGCCCCCCCCACCGGCCCCCTCCCCGACCTCCCTGCACTGCCCCCCCCCCGACCTCCTGCCTGACCCCCCCGACCCCCTACGGCCCTCCCCCCTCACCGACCAATTTCTCTCCCCCCACTCACCGACCTCCCGCACTCCTCCCCCCCGACCCCCTGCAGCCCCTCCCCCCCTCACGACCAATTTCTCTCCCCCACTCACCGACCTCCTGCACTCCTCCCCTCCCCGACCCCCTGCAGCCCTCCCCCCTCACTGACCCCCCGCCCTCCCCCCCCACTCACTAACCTCCCTGCACTCCTCCCCCTCACCGACCCCCCCTGACGCCCCCTCCCACGACCTCCCCGCATGCCCCCTCCCGACCCCCTGCAGCCCCTCCCCCTCACGACACCCTGCCGACCCCCTGCCCTCCCCCCTTCACCGACCTCCTGCACTCCTCCCCCTCATGCCGTTGTCCCCAGTTTATATATGGGTGTTTTGAATTTCACTTAACTTGCATTTAAGAGTGAATTACATTTTGTAGAGAAACTTGCAATTAAAAAGAAGGATCATACTTCAAATACAACTCAATTTATCAAAACTACCACAGATATCCATCGCAAAGTTCAAACAACTAAACAATTTCATATTCTTGCTAAGCAAATCGATCTCAAATTGAATTCTAAACTCGCAAAATTCACATCCAAAATACTCACAGTAACGAAATCATTATGTGAATCCTTCATACTTCAATTATTCTGACTAAAAAAAACAATAGAAAGACAGAAAGAGGAAAAGGTAATTTTCAGTGATGAAAAGTTTGATTAAACCATAATCTAAAGCATGTGACTTCAAGACTCAATCTCCAAGATCACCCACAAACAGAACACAATCTTTTTAGAACCTTAGTTGATCAAACCTTTCAACAATATGAGCAACAAATCAAGCTCAAGTTCGCATCCCCGATAAACAGACTTTGCATCCAAAACACTCACAATTACAAAATGAATCCTTCATACTTCACATAAAACCTCAATTTCGCACTAGAAACATCAAAGGAAAAATATATGTATATACACATCGGCAGTGCAAAATTCAATAACATACTACAATCATTGGCACATCTAGGGTTTGAGTAACTTCAACTGAACCCCCAAAATCTGAATTTCTTCAAATTCACCAAAGAAAAACGATAAAACCAAAATCAAACAAAGTTCTAACTCAAATATAAAAACTGAAAATTCAAACAACAAATTCAATTAAGTACCGGAATAGTAGTCCAACTTACTGATTCCAAGTGAATTTTCGAATTGAGGTATTACCGGCGGCGAGGACGACCGGCGAACTTGGTGTTTATAACCTATATCCAAATAACCCCATTTTTAGGGTTTGATGAGTAACCAAAAAAAAAAAAAAAACAAAATACGAACCTTCACAAATTACCGGCGGCAAGGAGAGCGAAAATGGGCTGTCGCCGGTAGTCGGAACGGCAAGGCAGGAGGTCAGTGAGTGGCCTTCAATTTGCGCGCCCTCCTCTCCCTTTTGTGTTTTGAGAAAAGAGTTTTGAAAATGAACGACTGCAAAACAACAAAGATGCTCGAGTTTATTTTAACTACTCAGCGACCGTTAAACACCGTCGCCTAAATTACAAAAAATCAAAAAATTAAAATAATAAAAACAACGACGGCCTTAAACCGTCGTTGATAGTTAGCGACCGTTTAACCGTCGTTAAATACTTTAAAAGCTGTCGGTGATTACCGACGGTTGAAAGCTGTCGCTGAAATTCAAAATAACGACCGTTTCACCAACCGTCGCTGTGAAGCAGTCGTTGTTTCAGCATTTTCTTGTAGTGCTCTAAAATTTATGCTTAAATCTTCTCATGCGTGCCCTTATGTGAATTTGCTATTTATGTTAGTTTATTGATTTTTTTGTTATGTTATTGTTAGATATGTCTAGTAGTACACAACCAATGTCATCAACACCTCATGGCTCTACTACTTCTCCATTCATAGTAGAAGAGTTTCATGTCAATGATGATGATCGTGTGCCATATGTGAATTTGGAAAATGAGGAGGAAGAAAGTGAACCACCCCTTTCAAATGCAACTGAAAATGAGTCGGAGCCTCAAAATCAAAGTGAACCATCAAAGAGAAAGAGAGCAAAAGTATCTGAGGTTTGGAAAGACATGGAACCGGTTAAAAATATGAAAACTAAGTGTAAGCATTGTCATCGAGTGTTAAGTGCTTCAGGTACAACTAGTCACTTAAAGCGACATCTTGAAAGTTGTTTGAAAAAAAAAATGAATCAAAGACAACAAAATATGCTTAATTTTTTGCCTTCGAATCTAAATGCCGGTGATCCTAGTTTTAAGTTTGTTAGCGCTTTACATGATGGAAAGTTTGATATGATGGTAATGAGGGAAGGGATAACACATTGGATTTTGATGCATGAACATGCTTTTTCCATTGTTGAAGAAGAAGGGTTTAATTTAATGTTAAAAAGGGGGATTCCACAATGGACTAGTGTGTCACGTCACACTATAAGAACTGATTCTTTTAAAGTTTATGAGGCGGAAAAAAAGAAATTGAAAGATTTGCTAAAAGGTGTGGAGAAAATTTCTCTAACTACTGATTTATGGCATTCCAAACCTCAAAAAATTGAGTATATGGTTCTTACGGCTCACTTTGTTGATAAAAATTGGAAATTGCAAAAGCGAGTTCTCAACTTTGTCCACATTCCTCCTCCTCGAAAAGGCAAGGACATAGCCAATTGCATTTTCAAATGTCTAAAGGAGTGGGACATTGAGAACAAAGTAAGTTATAGTATTTTTTCTTCAAAATTATTTTAATTATGTATGACTAATTTTTTACAATTAATTTCATATATATTCTTTTTGTAGGTTTTCACGGTTTCGGTGGATAATGCTTCGGCAAATGATTCTTGCATAAGTATTATGAAAGATACTTTCTCACTAACAAAGAGGTTGATTTGTGGTGGGAAATTGTTCCACGTCCGTTGTTGTGCACACATTTTGAACATTATGGTTCAACATGGCCTTAAGCAAGTTAAAACCATTGTTAAAAATGTGCATGACACCGTTGATTATCTTAATGGAAGTGAACATCGTTTAAAGGAGTTTGCCGAGAATGTCCAACAATTCAACTTGAAAGAAAGAAGATTAGTTCTTGAATGCAGGACAAGATGGAATTCAACTTTTGATATGTTAGTTTGTGCTCTCAAGTTTAAAGAGGTATTTTCTAGACTTGCTTTAGAAGATAGTGATTATGTTTTTTGTCCAAGTGTTGATGATTGGGATAAAATTGAGAAATTGGTTGAGATTTTGGAAGTATTTTATGAAGCTACTATGATTATTTCGGGATCAGAGTACCCCACTTCTAATTTGTTTTTTGGGGAGGTTTATAGAGTCAAAAGGATGTTGGATAGTAAGTGTGATTCTAGTGATGTCTTTGTTAAAGAAATGGTGAAAAACATGAAAGAAAGGTTTGATAAGTATTGGGGTGAATGTAATTTGTTGATGTTTAAAGCTGTTGTGTTGGACCCTCAAATTAAATTGCAAAGTCTTGAAATAGTTTTCCCAACAATGTTTTCGGCCGATGTTGCTAGGGAGAACATTTATAAAGTTAAAACAACTTTGTATGAGCTTTATGATGAATATGTTCATTTGTATTCTTCTTCAACTACTCGTCAATGTGGAAGCACAACTAGTGCTAGTGATGGTGTTGGTGTTAGTATTGGTGGTGGGAAGAAGAAAACAGGAATGTTTGAGCTAATACAAGTTGCAAGGTCTCAAGACATACCCGGGGTTCGGAAATCAGAAATTGAGTCATATCTTGAGCAACGGTGCTTTGTTGCGGAGTCTGAGGATCATGGTGCTTCGTTTGACATCTTGGGATGGTGGAAAGATAGAACTAGCGAATTTCCCATTCTATCTAGATTGGCAGCTGATATTTTAGCCGTTCCCATTACTACTGTAGCATCTGAGGCTACATTTAGTGCCGGTAGTCGAGTGATTGACCCTTATAGGTCTTCCTTGAGTCCTGAAACCGTACAAATGTTAATTTGCACCGGAGATTGGTGTAGATCAGTTCATGGGGTGAAGAGAAAAAATAAGGTAAATCTTTCACTAACTTGGTATATTTGCTATTGCTATGGCGCATTAATTTTCATTTCATTTATAGTATATCTTAAGTCTTAACTAACTTTATTATATATATACTTCAGGACAAGGCGGAACAACCTAAGGAAATTATTATTCCTATCGAATAGGTAATCATATGATATTTTTTTTAAAAAAAAAAAAATTCAATCATATTTTTAGAACTTGACTAATTTTTTTATTTAACTTATGATTGTATGGTGTAATGGAAGTAGCATGGAGCGGGCATTGTAGGCTTTGGAGCATATGGCAACTTACAAGAATGACATTTTGCCTTGAGAAAAGAATGAACTCTTTATTTTATGTAATATATTGTATATGTGTTGGTTGATATATTATCGTTGTTGAACTTTTGTATTGTTGTAAGACTTTTCTATTGTTTGCAATATGCGAAACTTTTGTATTGTTTTATTGGAATCATCAATGATGATAGAATCATTAAACTCACTTTATACAGATTTTTTGCAAAATAAATTTCCTAAACGCGCTCGAGCCCATAATAGAGAGCCGAGCCTAAACGAGCCCACGAACCGAGCCTAAACGAGCCCGCGAGCCGAGCTCGAGCCGCGAATTCTAAGCACGAGCTCGAGCCAAGCTCGGCTCCCCCAGGCTCGGCGAGCTCACGAGCCGAGCTGAGCTCATGAAAACTTAAACGAGCTCGAGCCGAGCCCAGTGCTATTCGGGCTCGGCTCGCTCGTTAAGCACCCCTAGGTGTGGGGATATAGAAAAAATTGAATGTATTTCCTGTGAACGGCCTAACAGGTGTAAGATGCAAAAACCATTATGGTTGTGAAAATGTAGCTTTTGGATGTACATAAAGAAATTATGCATGTGCAAAATAGATTTTGGATGTACAAAGTAATATGTATACACTAATGTATGTAAGAGACAAAACCATTATAGATGTACAAATTTAGTTTTTAGATGTACAAAATAGATTTTGTATGTAAAAAATATAATATGGATGTACTAATAAGTAATAACATAATTTTTTGGATGTAATTCATGTAAGATTCAAAAACCATTAAAGATGTGCAAATATATTTTTCTAGATGTACAAAAGAAACCATATGAATGTATAAAGTAGATTTTAGATGTACAACATATAATATGAAGGAGGGTAATAACAAAGTAAAAATGACATTTTTTTTAACCAAAAACTTAACAAGGGTTAAGCTTTTTTTTGTCTTTTAGTGGATATCTTGGGTTGGTTCGTTAGCGAACTGATATATGTTTAAATTTTTGGTATGATTTTTTCTATATTATATAAACTATTAAGTGCCAATTGAATCGGATTTCAGATCAATTGTTTGGATGTCAAGATAATTTTCTTAGCTCCAAACTTTAGTCCCAATTGAAAATTGACGAACTTGAAAACGAGTCTCTTCATCTAAAATACTGTGATCAGGTGTGTTATGTGCATAGTGTTATGTGCATAGTGTTATGTGCATATGTTTATACTTATGGTATGATTTTGTTCTATATGATAAAACTGTTTAGTTTTCTGTATGTAATGATGCCAATGGTCATAAGTTTTTTTATACAAGACAACTTGGACTCTTTCGATCTAAATTTTTTTGGCTTGTCTAAATCAATTTAGGATTGCCTAGTTGTTTGATTGGTTTTGAATAACAAACTATCACCAATAAGTGAAATAAGGTGAACAAAATATAGTCTAAGATCATTTTAGAAGATAAGTGTAGATTAAGCATGCGGAGTCTTTATTTAAAAAATATATATATAAGTTAAGGTCTAATAAGTTCAAATTCATTTTTTAAAGGTCTTGTTCTTTTTTACTTACTCTTAGCAAATTTTAGTTCAGTTTAGCTTATTTTTTAACTTCAATTCAGCTCAGTACTTTTACTTTCATAGTTTCAGTTTATATCTGTTCGATAAGTTTAGCTCCAGTAAGTTATGTTAAGTTCAACAAATTTCGGTCAAAAAGAACATGGCCTAAGTTCAAATAACTTATCAAATTATTTTCAACAAGTTCCAATAAATTTAGAGTAGTGTAGATTCGCTCAAATTAGATCAATTAAGTTCAATAGTTTCATTTCAGATAATAAGTTTAATAAAAATAATGTGAAGTGAACGCACCTAACTAAGTTCAAAAATAAATAAAGGAAAGAAGTTTAGGTGTGTGAACACTCGTAGGCTCATAGCACAATGAA
This sequence comes from Beta lomatogona, assembly GCA_947646795.1. Classification (NCBI taxonomy): domain Eukaryota; kingdom Viridiplantae; phylum Streptophyta; class Magnoliopsida; order Caryophyllales; family Amaranthaceae; genus Beta; species Beta lomatogona. The sequence goes on from CANSNZ010000339.1 coordinate 84,760, forward strand.
TTATTTTCTTGTCTTGGCCTAGTGGTTAAGATTGAGGTGCTGTGAACGATAGGTCACAGGTTCGAATCCCCCCTCCCCTTCTTTGTACTTTGTACTGCCTTCATGGCTCATATGGATAAAAAAATACAATGAATTATTTTCTGCGTTTAGGGAAGAATATTCAATAATTTTCTTCCATAGTCTTTGCAAGTAATAACTACCGAATGACCGGTGATTTAAACCCTCGTGACAAGACTAATGTGGCCATTGATTAGCAAATCGCATGTCATACTGTATACTACGTCTGTTTCATAATACATGTATTATTTTCCTCTTTTGGTTTTTTTACAATATATGCACCATTTTCTCTTTTGGATGTTTTACCAATACATCTCCTCTTTTAAAAGATAATCACATGGGTTTGAAATGCAATCACAATCCTCTATTTCCTCACCCTTGGTTTGTGTGCCATATAGAAATGGTGCATGTATTGTAAAATGGAGGTAGTAGTATGTTTTAGTCCATCTCCCAATATGTACTATTACTTCATACTTCCTCTGTTTGTTTAATTGCACCCTTTCTTTTTTCACATTTGTCAAGACGCTAGCTTCTTAGTGCGTCAATATCTCTGTTTGCGTATAAGTAAAAATTATAAAAATCTAGTGTTATTTGTAATCCTGGCATTGAGACGAATCCAACAGGACTTCACTTGACTATGATTTTCTTATATAATGATACAAGATAACTTAACAAAGTTGGTTGATGATTAGTGCTAAAAAACAAATTGGTGCAATTAAATAAAACGGAGGAAGTATTGCAAATCAACTACTCCCTCCATTAGTACATTCCATAATATAGTATATGTTTCACATTTTCTTACAAAAGTTAAGGTAAGTGAAACATAAAATGACAAGTAAAAAGTTGATTATAAGCGAGGGAATGGAGAATAATGGATTAAAAAGTACTCCCTCCGTCCCATATTATAGTGCTTGATTCTGTTTTTTCATGGGTTTTAAGATAAATAGAATCTAAGAAAAATGTAAAGAGTGTTTGTGTATTGAAAATAAATGTTATGGAGAAAAAACTGATTTTAGGAGAGAGAATGATAACAAGTGGTGAAAGAGAATTAAATACATATGACTAATTCAATCCTTGGGTTGAATAAACAAAGCAAAATACTATTTTCAAGACGCAAATAAATAATGGTGGCATAATTTTTCTAGGAAAATCATGAAAAGGTGTGAAATAAAAATGAAAATAAGAATTATATTTTGGGACACTTTAAAAGGAAAGAAGCACTATAGTATGAGATGGATGGAGTATTAAATGTATGACTAATTCAAAAAGTTGAATGAAAATGATGGTGCATGGCACATTTTTTTTAGGCAAATCATCATAGGAAAATGTGGAATTTAAAAAGAAATAAGAACAACATTTTAGGACATCTAACAAAGGATACAAACATTATATTATGAGACGGAAGAAATATAAATCATAAATTCTTGGGTGTAACCGTTTAGTCCGGATCCTCTAGAGTTTTAATAAAACTCTACAAGGTAGAGTTGTATCTGAATCATACATTTTAAAATCAAGGGCTCATATTGGTGGAAAGAGAAAATTTAGGGAGTGTATTTTGATGAGAAAAAATAGGGAGAATTTTGGAAAGATAATATATGAGTCATTGATTTTTTTATTTAATGGTTGATATTGCTCAAACTCTACCTTGTAGAGTTATTTTAGAACTCTAGAAGGTCCAAACACGTAACCGTTACACCATAATTTATGGTGTAAAAAACTCAAATGACATGAAATAAATGACAAAATAACATGAGATTCAAATGTCATTATTTGTGTAGTACTTCATCCGTTCTTTAATAATTGCAACAGGTTGGGGTTGTACATTTTTTAAGGATATGAGAGAGATGGAAAAAGGGACGCATGTGATAAGGAGAGAGATAAAGAGAAAACATAGTAAATTTAGTAATGTTGTAATTAATATGAAACTTCCAAATAAGGGAAATATTGCAATAATAAAAGAACGGAGTAAGTATATGTCATTCTTGTTAAAGTGTATGTCATTAACCGTGCTACACAATAAGTAATGGTGTAATATATCACACCCAATACACACTCAATAAAAATATTTACAGTAATAAGCGGAATTAAGATTTATCTTGAGTTGTTAAAAGCAAGAGAGGAAACCTGATGAAGATCGAATAATGAATTAATGAGACTTGATTAAGGTTTTGTTCATAGCTAGCAATGTCTGTACCCCATAAATATCTTTAGGTAGGTCGACAAAAGATGTACTCACAGTAGATGAAGATGTGCACCGATATGCTAACAAGCAGTAAAGTCTCGGCCTCTCTGTTGAGTGGTGATCATGGGAGCTCTGATCAAATTGCCCCCCCTAAACTTCAATTTCCTAAGGCTAAATACCAGCTTTGTAATAACATCTATAGCTTAGGTTTCCCTTAAACTGCAAAATTTGATGAAACCCCCGGCAAAAAAGCCTGCCATATCTCTTTAAACACCTTGTTTTCTTTATATAATTATATCTCTTTGAGCACCTTTGATTTGCTTTTCTTTTTCAGTCACCTCTCAAATTCATAAGTAACTTCTCATGGACAGGGAGTAGGGAGTAGGGAGTACCTGAATTACTAATAACTTAAATTAGTATTCGACAAATTCAATAAAATTGTCTATAACTATGTTTTTCTTGATGTATTAATTGTGGGTGATATATGATCATAATAGAATATGTAAATAATATAAAAATACGATGTTTGTAGATTAAATTGAGACGAATGAACCAATGAAGTATTTTATGTTACTTTAATCATAACAACTTTGAATTTGTGTTCTAGTAATTCTAAATGAATAATAGTAATAATAATAATTATTATTATTATTGACAAATAAAAAAATTAGTATTTTTTATATGAAAAATTATTGGTTTTATATTAATGTACATTTTCAAAATATCAAATATCTATTTGAAGACTTAAGCAAACAAATTGGACTTGAAGTATTCTTTTTTTCACCGTTTGGGACCTATATATAATATATATTAGGACCTAGAATGAGTTTGAGATGAAAAATGTTAACTATGGTTAACTATAGGCCTCAACAGCTGTCGATTTTGTGGTACAATAAAGCAAAAACATAATTTGTTGTTTCTCCGAAAAAAAAAGCGCCCCTTCTCTGCTTCCATTCACAAACTCCATTGGAGGTCCTTCAAGCTCATTTTTTTTAATAAAAAACACAGCAATCATCAAGGTATGTATTCTTGTCATCTATTTTTTGCTTATCATCATGAAATTTCTTATTATGTTTCATTTTTATTGTATACTTCACTTATTTTAAGTTCAACCCAATAATGACTTTATTTTTGTTTCATTTTTATTGGCACAGAGTATGTATATACCAATGTGTATTGTTATTCATCATGGAGGAAAGTGGGTTTAATAGTTGAACAAATACACTGTAATCAACTATTGATTGTCCCTAAAGCTTCCAATGGCCACTTTTTTATTTTAATATAATTTTCTTTCTTTTAAAGTGTAAATGCTCTCAAGTGGGTCAACGTTGGGTTAACTGACCGGAACCTTAACCACAGGTCCCAAACAGTGAAGAAAAACTTAACTGATCCCAAGCGGTGAAAAAGGTGATAGTTTAGGACTCATTTGTATGCTTAACTCGTACTCTATACTGATAAGGGTTGAGATTAGCCAGTGAAAAACCTATCACAGTTATATAAATTTGGGTGTCCTTTATTAGTTTATTTCAACTAATCTCAACTTATTTATTCATAATAAAGGATTTTTTTGGGAAGCAATAATTGTAACACCCCCCGCCAAGCCGAACCCTTCTTCATTTAATAAAACTCGAGATGGGGAAAATCCACGAATGTTCGACTCAACGGGCGTGTTACCGCCGCACTTATCTCCTTGGAAATAAATGCAAGGCTACATTAATCATTAACTTACAGGGACAATACTTTGATTTGACACTTTTGAAAGAAACAATTTAATAATAGATTAATATTTTCTGAAAATTTCGGCAGAGTTTCCTTTGTAAATTGGACAACCCAAAATGGGAAAATGTTTGAAAAACCTGTTACAAATAAAATATACCAAATCCCAAAACTCAACGCTTTCGCGGAGTACCAGCTAAAGAGAATCAGGAGCACTATTGCCCAACCAGAACTAGAAATGAAACTAAATCAATTAATTATTTAACTATTACAAAGTGGAACGTCTTCGCCTCAAAGGAAACATAAAACAATCATAGCTGTACTCTTAGCACGTAACTGTTTCTATCTTGGAACAGATGCTCCAGAACTTCAACCTGAAACTATTGTAACACTTGCCACCCACCAAGTGACAAGGCCAAGTAGTGACAAAACAAAACATTGACATACACATCAGCACAACGCTGAGTACTAACCCATAAAATATTCTTAAAACATGCTTTGGTGTCTACGACTCTCACATATTCCATACGTTCACATGTAGTTATAAATACAATGAATAATTACATAATTAATCTTAATTAATCCAATTATTTAAAGAGAGGAAAGAGAACGCCAGTAAGCCGGGGTCAATCCCCTGTAACCACTTACTTCAACATTGTAGGTCGGGGTCAATCCCCTATAACCACCTACGGATAACAAAATGGCCATAATAACAGAGTCCCTAGTGTGCACACCCCTTCTACTTGGATCACAACAAGATAGAAGGAAGACAGTAACAGAATAATCAGCATAGTAGCCAGAGAACCTGTAGGGGCCGCTGAACCTCTCATACAGGGCAACCTGTTCATCATTTCCCTCCGATATTTTACTTTACGTGATTAACATCTTTTAATTCACGTCATCACACAAATCACGTATACAATTACGTCATCATTGTTCAATCCAGTGTGAACATATTTCATCCATCATAATCTCAATCCATTCATAGTGGTTTCAATAATCCATTTCACAACCGTCACTTGATAAAGAAAGATTATGATATGCTTTAGACATGTAACCCACATCTGATTTCACTGATCTTGTAATTTATTTAAACTAACTTATAAAATCATTTTAGAATTCTTTTCCAAAATCAATAAAAATAACAACTCTGATTATCAATTAACTCAATCTACTCCAAAGATCTGATTTCTAATCCTACAATAAAAAAAAAATAACTTGGAAGAGAACATTCAACCAACTAGCCAACTAACCAATAAAACACCATACTTAGTCCATCTTCCAACACAACCGTTTCAACATCATCAACAATATCAAACAATCAGCATCAACTAATCCAACCCAATACAATTAATCATGATTTCATAAACCAAGTATAAATTTGTATCCAAAGTAATTAGAAATAAAATCAAGGAAAGAGAGGAGGTGTAGTACCAACAACAACAAGGGCAGCAGCACCACCACCTTGGTACTTTGCAGGACAACCAACACATGGCGGCAGCACCACCGTGCAGCTCACCACGACTGCCGGCAACAGCAGCGCGAAAGGAGAGAGAGAGGTGCGGGCAGGGGAGCTCGAAGCTCCGGCAGTGGTGACGGAAGTCACGGAATTCCGGCAAGAAGACGAAGCAACGCACAGCAGCAGCGACCAACAACGAGCAGTAGCAACGACGGTGGAGAGAACCACCACCACGAACCAGAGGAGAGAAGAGACGCGAGCAGAGGAGAGATTTGAGCTCCGGCGAGCTTCGGGTTTCCGGCGAGACAGGAGGGACGAGAGAGAAACTGGGATTAGGGGTTTCACGGGGAGAGAGGAGAGAGAGAGAAATGGGTTGTTGAACTTGTGATTTCAAAGCTCAATTACTGAGCATTTATAGAACAAAAACTTGGAGACATTAATGGAGGTGGATAGATGGAGGTTGGTGGTTCACCATAGGGAAGCTTAGAGTAGGGAGAGTAAAGAGGGAGTAGAGGGGAGTGGTCGGTTGAGCATGGGTTTGAACATCAGTTCATTCCTTTTTTTTTTCATAAACCATATTATAAAATCATTTATCATAATAAACATCACTTTTGTAATAACTAAGGTAAATATACTTATTTTAGAAGATAATCTTCATCAGAATAGTTTCGAAAATTTTTAGGACGTAATTATAATAATAAACATAATTAGTAGCTAATAAAACGAGATTAAAATTCGGGATATTACAATAATAGCCTTTTTAGTTCACAATTCACATAACTAAATAAAAGTTGTTTGTGCTTTTGTTTGTTTGCGTGTATAGATGTATGGCAGATGGTGTGTCGTAGTTCAGTTTGGCAGATTGGTGTAATGTGCTCATTTGTAATTGCCTTTGTAAACAATCCTTGGAGGTAGGGATCCTCCTCTTCATTGGGTGTGGCTACCACTATAAAAGTTTCCTTCTTCTGAGAAGGAATACCTGATGGAGAGTAGAGGCCCTCTAACTCCCATGATATTAATAAAAAGGAATTCGAATTATCAAAAAAAAAAAAACTAAATAAGCTTACCTCTGACCTAGCTAGACAAATTATATATACGTCTATCACTTTTAAAGGACTGAAGGAAGTGCTCGTTACGGAAAAAAAAAAAACAAAACAAAAAAAAGGAGCTAAGCAGCCCCAGCCGTTGCCCTCCTTGTGGGTCATGAGGAGAGAGATTATAAAAGTAATATTAGTTTAGTAGGAGAGAGAAAAATTTTGGCCAAAAAAAATAATGCCCAGCTCTTCATGATGGACCAAGAAGAAAAGGAGCAAAGAAGGAATTGGAGGAGAGAGAAAATATGGTGGGGTAGGTGGAAGAGTAATGAAGTAATAAAATAGTTAATGACCACAAATTATAGGGCAACCATTGGTTGTGCTAACCAAATCACTTGGGGGCATACTACGGACTTCAAGATCTCCACTAAAAATGTTTTCGTCGAATGAGTTCTGTGATAAAGAGAAGAGAAAGGACGGCTAATTAAAATCGATGTCGGGTAAATGTCTCAGTGCAGTTAGAAGAAAGCTTGTGTTGCTTTCAATCTTCAATCAATACATACCACGCGTGTAACAGTGTGAGATATAAGTGTATAACCCTAGTTCCTTTTACTTTTATAGGGTTGTGATTAATTTCAACATATAATTAATACGACATTCTTTTATCGGCAGCTTTGTATTTATTTATTTAAGGGATCAGTAGTTTTTTTTTCATAACAAATTTAACATCAATATTATTATATTGCCTCCAAAAAACTATCACTATGGCAATAAATGTCGAATGTGCGTGTTTCCTTCACAAAATGATTTCAACACAAAAAAGTTAAAATGAGTTCTAATACTGATTGTTTCGGCATAAAATAAATGTTGATAGGGTGAACCGTTATCTCCAAATCTATAAGGCTCGTTTGATATCCTGTAATACAGAACGGGGGTTGATCCGAGAAATTCCCCTCCGAGATGCCTAAGTCAGTAAAGATAAAGCCGATAACTCTCAAGTTACTGTACAATATGATTGTGAAAGTAGCTTATGACTCAGATCATAGAGTATTTATAGTGGCCGGGAGTGTCCCAAGCTAGGTAGGACACTTCTCCTATTTGCCTTTCCCAACGGTTATGAAATGGTTCTTCCGTCAGAGGGTTGTCGGGTTATTGACTGCCCCCCTGGGCATATAGCGGTCTTTGCGCATCAGCTTGACTTTGGATTGCGGTTTCCCCGAGATCCTTTTCTGGCTAAGATTTTCACCACTTGGAAATATGCCTGGCCCAATTGACGCCGCTAGGATGACGTAATTTAATAGCCTATGCCTTGACGGTACGTTTCATGAAGTTTCGGGAGACCCTGAACTTCTTCTGGAAATTACATTGGTTGAAGGAAGATGGTTTGGCCAAAGGGAAGGGGAAAGGAAAGAGGAAAAACTCTAAGGCCGCCAAGGAGGAAGGGAAGGCAAAGGCGGCTGTATGTCGATGTACACCAAGGCAAAGAAGCTGACGGTGTACCCAAAGTCTACCTCCTTGAAGGAGTGGAAGACCGGGTTCTTCTGGGTAAGGGTTCCTGAGGACTTTCCTCAGTGCCCACACTTCACTAGGCCTCGTTAAAAGATGGACCACATCCCTGATAGGCATCTTACTTGCCGGGAACTGGTAGCCTTCAAGTACTCTGACGGGAAGTCCATTCTAGCTCCAACGGGGAAGAAGTCGGTTCCTGTATGGAATAAATGTTGTTGCGGTGAACCGGTATCTCCACGTCTATAAAGCCGGTTTGATATCCTGCAATGCAGAACACGTAAACTAACCTCGGGGGTTCATTCGATGAACACCTCTCCGATACCTAAGTCAGTAAAGATAAAGCCGATAGCTTTCAAGTACTGTATAATAATGATTGTGAAAGTACCGTATGACTCAGATCATGGGGTATTTACAGTGGGCGGGAGTGTCCCAAGTTAGGTAGGAAACTTCTTCTATTGGCTGAATATAATTCTATCCTCTTTTCACACTTATCTTTAGGCCCATAGGCCTGGCCCAGGCTCATTACTGATGGCCGAGGTGTAAGATGCCGACAAGGTGCCTGATAAGGACCGATATTCCTATAATATCGGCATCATAGAGGTTCTTCTCCTGGATCTGTGGAGATACCTTGGCAGTTTGACCATGACGGTCTTAGGAGGTATACATGAAACGGTATGTAATTTAGACAACCCCTATACACTAAGTACCTAAGTTTAATTCACTACTAAATATAGGACATTCAGAAAAGCCTTATTGGATAAGAGCGAATTAGGCCCAGGCTCATTACTGAGGGTCCAGGTGCAAGAAACCGGCAAGGTGCCTGATAAGGACCAATATTTTTATAATATCAGCATCATAGAGGTTCTTCTCCTGGATCAGTTTGACCGTGACGGTTTTAGGCGGTCTATATGGACCGGTATGGAACTTAAACAACCCCATACACTAAGTACCTAAGTTTAATTCACTGCTAACTATAGCACATTCATAAAAGCCAAGTTCAAGTAAACACACACAACCTAAATACAGATTTCCTTCAATAAAAGTTGTATTTGCACATATGATGTAATATCTTCTTTGAAAATTCAAAGGTGTCAACATTATATTCATCGGTATTGGATTTTTGTAACTTTGAGTGATTGTTTAGTAACCTATAAAAAACCTAAAAAGTAAAAGAAGCGGAGAAATTATGTAAAGTTGTTTAATTTAGCTGACAAAAACATGAGAAATTGCATGTCATTAGAAGCTTTATCAATCACAAAATGAATAAAGTTACTTACCTAGATCCCCTAGGTAAGGGGAACTTTCTATGGAATGTTTACTTAATTATTGTGATCAACCAAACAAAATTGAATTGTTTTTATGTAGAAAAAAATTTTATCCAACAATGAGTTCTCTCTATCTCTTTTTCCATCACATGGGGGTCTCTATTTATTTATTTCTATCTCTCTGATCTCTTTTCCTTGATTCTTGTACCTCCTCCTATGTTACATTTATTAAAAACGAAGTAAGTATCTTTTTTAAGGAAATGTGACTTCCCGGTTTCAAGCAAATGAACAATTAGAACTTACATACTCGCTCCGTTTTTACTTAATTGCTACATTTTCCTTAAATGATTATTTATTTTTAATTGATATATTGTTTAAACTTCCTTATTTGGAGTATTTGGCCCACCAAAAAGTAAAAATATTTTTTGTTTTTCACTTTTTCCACCAAAAAGTACCTTTTTTACTTTCCCCTTATTTTACATTAAGTGGGTAAATAGGAACCCTCCAAAAAGTTTGAAAGTGATATTGGTTAAAATCTTATGAAAAGCACAATGTAACAATTAAAAAAAATGGAGGGAGTAGAACAATAACTTATTCTAAACATCTAAAAGAAACTTCAAATTGAAACGACAAGATGTAAAGATGACAACATATTAACACTTCACCTTCAGGCTTTAGCTGTAGGATTATAAGTACTATAAGCGGAATTTCATGAATCACATTCATAAGCACTTAAAACATGATCTCATGCATATACATTCAAGGATCACATAATAGTTAAGAATTAACCTTTGACGCGTGATTTCCACAAAGCTCTTCGAGATCCGGAGATAGAACCGCAATTGAGATTCCTCTAATAGGTCCACGAATCCAGATCAATGCTCCACCAATGCTAGTTGGAAGGAAGAGGGACTCTTCTATTTCTTGGAGCAGTATTACGTAGCTTTGAAAGAGAGAGAAAAGAGGAGAGAGAAAATAATGAGAGAATAAACTGACTGCCTTATTTTCTCACCCTATACCTAGAACAAACTAGGTTAGGAGTCCTGTCCTTTTCTTTCTCCTTGGCCAGCCACTCCTAGAGTCCTACATGGGCTCTAGGTCATTCTTTTATTGATCCAGATTGTGTAAGTGTGACCTTGTAGGATCTATCTAATTGGGCTTCGGGTTTATTATTTACTAAACCTGAAGTTCTATAGCATCCTCTAGCAAGACGTATAGACGACCCAATTTAATGAATTTATTATCTCTATAATATGATCCATGTTAAATGTAGTAATTGCATTAGAGTCAAGGACACAATTCCTTCAATCTCCCACTTTATCGAGACAAGTGTGTAATCTTCAAATTCCTTAAGTCTCTTAGTGTCCAATTTGATAGTATGACCATATTTCTATGTCATCCATACTAGTCTTCAAATTAATCCTTGAAATTCGAGTTCGAATTGACAAACAAATGATCATCATATAATCCATTTGAGCACGACCATGCATTTTTTAATTTTCACTCTTAAAGGGGCCAAGACACCCATCCTATCTCATATAGGAGGACTTTTCAATCTTGTGGCAACCAAAACTCCCATACATTCGGCTTTTAGCACAACCCGAATCTTTGCCTTTATAGTCCCCTTTTACGGCATAACGTTTGACAACATCAAAGTTATACCAATCATTAGGCTTAGTATTGTTCCACTCATGTCTTAGGAATCCACTAATATAATTACGAAGTTATAGAAACTTCTAAGTAGGTCTGTTCGATCATGTATCAACTATACATGTCCATATGATTGACTAAACGTCTCCATGTTCCCATAGCCCATGAAACGGCGCTATCAATCAATCTTTTATGCTAATCCTTTTGACAAGTCATTTATGTCCAATTTAACGACTTAGATTAGGAACTATAATATTCTATGAATTATGTTCACTTACGGTGTTTCATTCATCAAATCACATATTTGACAAAACCATTGAATTGAAGATATATTTTGGACATTTTATTTAATACCAAACCAAAATTAAATAAGATAAAATTTTATTTCTCATGAACATAAAATAGCAAAACCATGTCTCTACATTGTAACAAGTTTCTCTAAACCTAGTACAATCTAAAGCCACTCTAACATTTACTTCAAGCCTATAGCCCTAGTGTGACACTCATGCTTGGGTTGAGGTAGTGGTTTAGTGAGCGGATCAGCCACATTCTCATCCGTGTGAACTTTGCAGATCCTGACATCCTTCCTGTCAACAATCTCCCTAATGAGGTGATACTTCCTCATTACATGTTTGGATTTATTATGTGATATCGGTTCTTTTGCTTGCGCAATAACACCATTGTTATCACAGAACAACTCAATCCCTTCCAGAGCACTAGGTATGATATCTAGCTCTGTCAAGAACTTCTTTATCCAAACTTCTTCTTTAGTTGCTTCAACCGCTGCGAAATATTATGATTCTGTCGTAGAGTCTGCTACAATGCTTTGCTTTGAGCTCTTCCAGCTCAATGCTCCTCCATGTAGACAAAAGACGTACCTTGACTGAGATCGGTAATCATCTCTGTCAGTTTGGAAGCTCGCATCAGTATAACCTTTTACAACCAACTCACTTTCACCTCCATAGACTAAGAACATGCCTTTAGTTCTTCTCAAGTACTTAAGGATGCTCTTTCTTGCCGCAATCCAAAGTGTGGTTCCCCTGGATTTGCTTGGAACTCCGCTACACATGCTCAAGGCATATGCAACATCTGGTCGAGTACTTATCATGGCATACATGATAGATCCTATAGCTGAAGCATAAAGTATGCTACTCATTCGCTTCAACTCAACAGGCTCAGTCGGGCACTGACTCTTGCTAAGCGATATGCCATGTGACATGGGAATGAATCCTCTCTTCGAGTTTTCCATGTTGAACCTTGCAAGAACTTTATCATTATAAGTTTCTTGACTTAGTCCAATCATCCTTCGAACCTATCTCTATGGATTTTAATTCCTAGATGTACTCAGCTTCTCCAAGGTCCTTCATGGAGAAACAACTTTTCAACCATTCCTTGACTGACTCAAGCATTGGTATGTCATTTCCCATGAGTAGTATGTCATCTACATACAATACCAAGAAGACTAAGCTGCTCCCACTAAACTTCTTGTAAACACAACACTAGTGGAAAAAACGCTATATGTCACAACACAACCGCTGCGGTTCCTGAGAGAACCGAAGCGGTAAATCTGCAACATTTTGGGAGGAAAATTGGGTAACATTAACCGCTGCGGTTCTCTAAGAACCGCAACGGTTAACTGAGAACCGCAACGGTTAACAAGAAACCGATTCGGTTTTCTGTTAACCGTTTTGGTTCTCTTAACATCAGCGGTTAATCTTCTTTTATTTTTTGTCTAATGCGCGCGTTTGGTCTTTCCTCCCTCCTCACTCCTTTTTTTCCTCTCTCATCCTCGAACCCTAAACCAACTCTCCCATCCATTCACTACCATCTCTCAGCCACCACCGTCGAACCCAAAACCATCTCTACCAACCATTCATCACCATCTCTACCGTCAATTCATCACCATCACCATCTCTCACAAAAGTCCTGATTTTTCGAATTCTTCCATGAATTCGTTTGAGTTATGCTTAACGCGAGGTTGCCGGTGAAAAAATGAGCGACAAAGAAGACAGCGCAACTACCAAGGGAGGACAAGGAAAAGCTAAAGCATCCAAAATCGATGTCTGAACTTTCTCCATTGTTAGGGTTTTTCAAGCTTCCATTATAATGGTTTGTGTACGTTTCTGAAATATCTCATCATCTTTTTCTCTCTTTTTAATTATAATTTCATCATTTTCTTGATTTTTATTTCTCTTTTTCTGTGTTTTGATGAGACTTTCAAAAGGAGAAATGGAGGTCGCAACAATGTCAATTTCATTTGCTGCTCCAATTGCGGAAAATGTTGTCCTAAGGTATTCTGAAAATTAAATTCTCTGTAAATTTTGCTGAATTTTGGTGTTCATTTCATATTTGTGGTTTTTTATCTGATTATCTATGTGTTTAATTGTTTGTGAATTTTCTCGCAACCTTGATTATATATGTGGGTGTAGTTTGGAAATTTTTAGGCGGATTATATATTTTTTTCCTTCTGTTTTTATTTTTTTCGAGTTACTAGAATTAGGTTTTTTGAATGTTGCGAATTACTGGAACTAGGGTTATTGGCCGTTATCCTATAACTAGTTGTTAAGGGTTTCATGTGATGTTAGTTTTTTATAGTCACTTTTTTATGATTGAATTTGATGGGATTTTTGTGTTTTAGTAGGTTCACTTAGTAGATGGATTGTTGCTGTAATGGAGTTGGGAAACAAGAAATTAGGTTGAAAAAGAGCACAATGGATAAGAATAACTCAATTCAAGTTTGCAGGGATGTGAATTTTGTTCATTTAGCAAACACAAAGTCAAGTGAAGCTCTTAAACAATTCGGATGATTGATTGATTGCTGAGATGTTCTTGGTTAATATTAGGGTTTTTATTATTGGGATTCAATGATGAATTTTTGTAATATGTAACATTGAACAATTTAATTGGTTACTTGTTTGCTTAGTAGTTGTGTTTGTTTCTATCTTTCCCTCTGAAAGAAATGAGTGTTTGATTGTGTTTTTTTTGGTATATTTGGAGAAGTTTGCACTATACAACGGTGACGTTGGGGACACCGGGGTGAAGTTCTTGGTGGCATTGGATACAGGAGTGATCTCTTTTGGGTGCCTTGTGATTGTACAAGATGTGCTCCCATTAAGGGTGCAAATTATGCTTATGGCTCGTAAGCTTTTACTTCACTTCGTGCTACGACAAGCAGCCGTGTATGGTGGTGTTTTAAGCTTTGTGTGTATTACGTATATTCTGGACAAAAGAGTTCCCTCAGCAATACAACCCTAGGCTCTATATTACACTATTGGGCCACACACTAAACAAACTATACAACTTATAAGCCCACAAACAAATATACAACCCAAAACATAATGTAAACGTAATATAATCCAACACCCCCCCTCAAGTTGGAGCATGGGGATCAACAATGCCCAACTTGCCTAGCAAATACATGATCTGACGAGTACCAAGGGCTTTGGTAAAGAAATCTGCAAGTTGCTCAGTGGTAGATACATGAGCAGTAGCCATGAGACCATCCTAGATAGCGTCACGAATGTAGTGACAGTCAACTTCAATGTGTTTCGTACGCTCCTGGAAAATGGGATTTTGAGCAATATAAAGAGCAGATTTGCTGTCACAGAAAAGTGAACAAGCACCCGAGTGAGAAACACCAAGACTACCAAGAAGAGCACGTAACCATTTTAATTCAGCAGTCACATCCGCCATCGAGCAATACTCCGCTTCCGCAGACGAACGGGAGACAATATGCTGTTTTCGAGTCTTCCAGGAAATAGGAGAAGCACCAAGAAACACCATCCACCCAGTGACAGAACGACGGTCGGAGGGCAACTAGCCCAATTAGAATCACACCAAGCAGTCAGATGTAAATCATAGGACGAAGAAAGAACGATGCCTTGACCCGGGCATCCTTTTAAATATCGAACCACTCGAAGAGCAGCCTATCAATGTTGGTGACGAGGCTCATGCATGAACTGAGCAAGCACATGGACTACATAGGCCAAGTCCGGGCGAGTGAAGGCTAGGTAAATGAGACGACCCACAAGACGCCTGCATTGAGAGAGATCAGAATAGAGAGGGCATCAGCACGAGCCAAGTTATGATTCTGCTCTAATGGAGTATCAGCGGGCTTAGCACCAAGTAAACCTGTCTCAGTGATAATACCAAGAGCATACTTGCGTTGAGAAAGGAAAAACCCATCAGAGCTGTGGGCAACCTCAATCCCAAGAAAGTACTTCAAAGGACCAAGATCTTTCATGCGAAAGCAATCACCGAGATAATGTTTAAATGATGAGAGAGCAAGAGAATCATTACCAGAGATGATGATGTCATCCACATATATATACAAGCACATTCAGACGTACTGCGCCACGACAGTAAGTGAACAAAGAGTAGTCGGAATATGAGTGAGAGAAGCCATACTGACGCAAAGATGTAGCTAGTTTGGCAAACCAGCAATGGGGGGCCTGACGAAGGCCATAAAGAGATTTTTGCAATTTACACACCTGACCAGGGCTACCGGAAGCAAAGCCAAGAGGAAATTTCATATAAGCTTCCTCATCCAGATCACCATGGAGGAAGGCATTATGGACATCCATCTGATGAACCTCCCAATTATGAGCAGCTGCAACACCAAGGAAAGCACGAACAATGACCATTTTGGCAACGGGGGCAAAAGTCTCATTGTAATCAATCCCCTCCACCTAATGATTACCAAGAATGGCCAAGCGAGCTTTGAGACGCTCAACATAACCATCATAATTGTATTAGGGTGTACCCCAACGCCTTCTTTCTAGGAGGAAGAGAAGTCATCACCTAAGTCTGATTATCTTCAAGAGCAGTAATTTCTTTTTGCATGGCTTCACGCCACCCTGAATACTGCATAGCTTCCTTAAAGTTGCGGGGCTCTACCCCGGCGTCGACAGCTGCAAGAAATGCACGGTGTGGCACAGAAAAATTATCACAATTCACAAAGTGAGCTATAGAGTAAGGAGTGGTACCTGAGGGACTAGAAGCATGTGATGAACCTGGAGGGGGGGCTCTCTGTCTCCACTGAATAAACCACATAGTCACGCGACAAAATATTAGGTTGCTTGGTCTGGAGTCCACGATCCAGAGGAGGAGAAGAAGTGGCATTAGGCCCAGAAGGCGCCAAAAGTGAAGAATCAAATGGGCTGGAGGCAGATGGGCCCGAGGTAGGAGACGAGAATGGGGAATCAGGTGGGCTGAGCGTATTAGGGGAGCTGGGCGATGTGGGTGGACTGGCGAGATCAGGAGCTAGGCTTGGTGATGCGGGTAAGGCAAACGGATGGATCGCCAGGAGTAGGAGATGGGCTTGAAGAGGCGAGATGGGCCAGCCGAGGGGTGTCGGGACTTTGTGAAGTAGGGGACCGGGCCGGCATGGGGGCGAAGGAGTGCGCTCATCCGGAAAATGTGAAAGGGAAGGGAATTGGCCATCGGTGGAGTTGTTTTGTGGAGAAATAGAAGAATGGTATGGATATGAATTTTCATAGAACATCACATCCCTTGAAATAAAAATATCCGCACTCTCTAAATCATACAATTTCCACCCTTTCTTCCCCGAAGAATATCCAAGAAAGACACACTTTTGACTCCGAGGAGCAAACTTATCCCTTTTTAATTTGCTTTTTGATT
Organism: Beta lomatogona; assembly: GCA_947646795.1. Taxonomy (NCBI): domain Eukaryota; kingdom Viridiplantae; phylum Streptophyta; class Magnoliopsida; order Caryophyllales; family Amaranthaceae; genus Beta; species Beta lomatogona. The sequence goes on from CANSNZ010000339.1 coordinate 101,272, forward strand.
ATGAGCAAAGCACAAACACCCAAAAACCCACAATAAATCAAATTCAGGAGCGTGACCAAAGATCATCTCATAAGGAGTTTTATTTCCCAACACACCGTAGGAGTACGATTAATGACATGAACTGCAGTAAGCACACACTCACCCCAAAATTGGATAGGTACATTAGCTTGAAACATTAAAGCTCTACTCACATTAAGAATGTGCTGATGTTTTTTCTCTACCCGCCAATTTTGTTGAGGGGTACCAGTACATAAAGTTTGAAACAAAATCCCACTTTGTTGAAAGAAGGGAATCATACAATTGAATCCAGTCCCATTATCACTCCTAACAAGCTTAACAGCAGTATCAAATTGACGGGCCACCATAGAAAAGAAGGAGGTGAAATATTTATAAACTTCAGTTTTATTTTGCAACAAATAAACCCACACAGCACGGGAATAATCATCAACGATGGTCGAAAAATAAACTGCTCCACAAGAAGAGTGTACACTATAGGGCCCCCACAAATCACAATGAACTAGTTCAAACAAACGACTAGCTTTATTCAAACTAACAGGGAAACTATCGCGTGTTTGTTTTGCCATAGGATAAACATCACAAATTTTATTCAGCTTTTTCTTATGAGTACTAGAATGTATAGCAGGAAGCATCTTCATAACTCTCTCGGAGGGGTGACCTAACCTTTGATGCCACAAATCAATTGTACTCAACCCATCAACACCAACAACATTCACCGCAGCCACGTTGCGAAAATAGTAGAGACCCCCTCGCCGTTCACCTGCTCCAATCAGAGTCCTTGAAGGTAGGTCCTGTATAGCACACAAAGAGGGAGTGAATTGGATATTACATTGATTATCATGCACCAAATGAGAAACAGAAATCAAATGGCAATGAAATTCAGGAACATATAAAACATGTCGCAACATAAGATGAGGTGTAAGGGAAACATCTCCAATCTTGGTAGCAAGCACAAAATTGCCATTAGGGAGGCCAACTGGACGTCTCTCCACATCACGCACATTATGTAAACAGGACAACGTACTACTAAACAGAATTGCCATATCACACGACTCACCTGTCATACGATCACCACTACTCTGCTCATTATTAATGAGATTCATTAAAGTTTGAATATGTTCGGGAGTGAGATTGGAGAGAGGAGTCCCCCCCTCACTTGAAGAACCGAAACTGTTATCTTGGATAGCATGGGCCTTTGCCCCGCCATTGCTTCGAACAGCCCCAGCAGGGCCTCCACCACGTGCTGCTCTAGCAGCCACGCTTGGACCACTAGCCGCCGTATGCGACCCACCAGCAGCACCTTCCACACGCTCAGCAGCACGCGCACGAAGTCTTTCCTCGTACCACACCGGATTTCCGTGCAACTTGAAACAGGTGCTTATTTCATGCCCTTTCTGCTTACAATGTGAGCAAATGAGTTTGCTCTTATCAATTCTGTCAAACCGCCCCTTCCCACGTTCGGCAGCAACATGGAAAGCGTGGATGCTTTCGTGAGTTTCTCGACCCCGAGCCAAAGTTCGCGACTGCTCTTCTTGTATCAAAACTTGGTATGCTCGATTCAATTCACCCAAGGGTTGTTGAGAGAGAAGATTGGTGCGCATGGGTCCATACTTGGGGTCCAAACCAATCAAAAATTGGTGAAAGATCTCTTCTTCTCTCTCCTTTGATAATTTTAAAGCAAGGTTACATTCACACTTCTTGCACTCACATGAAGGTAGCGGTTTTATTCTTGCCAAATCATCATAGAGACTCACGAGTTTAGTGTAATAATCGTCAATCTTCATCACATCACTAATGTTATCTCTCCTCAACCGTGGACTGTCTGATCACTGCCCTTTGCTACTACAATCTCATTTTAAGAATTGGGGCCCAAAGCCCTTCAAATTCCAAAATTGCTGGCTATCTGATCCAAGATGCATGAAATTGATCTCCTTAACATGGCTAAAATCTGGCACTCTGCCTATTGAACTGAAACTCAAAGAAGTCAAGAAGAATCTCATTCTCTGGAACGATACCGTGTTTGGAAATATTGATTCCAATATAAAACGCATTGAACTCTCTATTCAGGGCTTTGATGATATTTGCAATGTCAGATCCCTTGATGATAATGAACTGGAAATGAAACGAAAGGCCCAAGTTGATCTTTGGAATTGGCTCAAACGCAAAGAAACCTTTTGGGCTCAAAGTTCTCGAATTCAATGGTTAATAGAGGGAGACCAGAACACAAAATTTTTCCACGTTGTTGCTTTTATTAGAAAAAGAAGAAACTTCATCCTATCTATTGATGCTGATGGTCTTCCAGTCACGGATCCTGCATGCATTAAATCCGAAGCTAACAATTATTTCCGGAAAATCTTTCATGAGGATCATGTTGTAAGGCCCACTCTTGATGGGCTTGATTTCAAAAGGCTATCTGATTCGCAAGCTTCAACCCTTATTACGCTGTTCTCCGAGATTGAAATAGATGCGGCAGTTGCTTCTTGTAGCCCCGATAAAGCTCCCGGGCCCGACGGTTTTAACTTCAAGTTCATAAAGAATGCCTGGGATGTTATTAAATCGGATTTCTATGAAATAACCAATGAATTCTGGAGATCAGCGTGCCTTCCTCGCGGTTGTACAACTGCTTTCATAGCCTTGATTCCCAAAATGGATAACCCCTCCGACTTCAAAGATTTCCGACCCATTAGCATGGTGGGTTGCATATATAAGATTATTGCAAAGTTGCTGACTTTGAGACTCAAATCTGTCATGAACTCCCTCGTAGGACCACTTCAATCATCCTTCATAGAAGGGCGTCAGATTCTTGATGGTGCTTTAATAGCGGGAGAGCTTATTGATTCGTGCAAAAGGAAGAAAACTCCTGCTGCCTTATTGAAAATTGATTTCCATAAGGCTTTCGACGGTGTCTCTTGGACCTTTCTTGAATGGATTCTGGAGCAAATGGGCTTTCCACTCCAATGGCGTATCTGGATGAGAGCTTGTGTTATGTCGGCATCTTCTTCGATTCTCATAAATGGAAACCCAACCTCTCCTTTCAAACACCAACGAGGATTGCGCCAAGGTAACCCATTGTCACCCTTCCTATTTGTACTCATTGTGGAATCTCTAAACTTGCTTATTCAAAAGGCCACCTCTATTGGCCTTTGGGAAGGTGGGCCGATCACCAAGGGTGGTTTGAAGCTCACTCATCTTCAGTATGCGGATGACACTATAATATTCTCTCCCCCGAGAATTGATTTCTTGCAAAACATTAAGAATACTCTCATCATATTTCAACTTGCATCCGGGCTCCAAGTTAATTTTCACAAAAGTTCTTTAATAGGGATTAATGTTCCGGAATCATGGTTATCCCTCGCATCAGCCTCCTTGTTATGCAAAGGTGGAAGTCTTCCTTTTACCTATCTTGGGCTACCGGTTGGGGTGATGTGACTCGACTAAAATCTTGGGAGCCGGTTCTTGATCGCATAAGAAAAAAACTCGAATCTTGGAAGGGGCGACTACTTTCCATAGGAGGTCGAGTTACTCTCATTAAATTGTCAATATCTAGCCTCCCCTTGTACTATATGTCTCTCTTTCCCCTCCCTAAGGGTGTGATTGACAAAATTTATCAATTGCAAAGGCAATTCCTTTGGGGTGGTGGATTGGATAAAAAGTCCATTTCCCTTGTGGCTTGGCAAATTGTCGAAATCCCAAAATCAATGGGTGGCTTGGGAGTTGGTAACATTGTCCACATAAATCTTGAACTTTTATTTAAATGGGTGTGGAAATTATTTAATGATCCTCAATCTCTCTGGAGGCAAATTGTCCAGGAAAAGTACAGTTACCCGCAATCTCTCAATATTGCTGATCTTTCTCCTCCTGCTTCTGGAGGTCCATGGAAAAATATTATCTCAGCAATTTTTCGTCATCCTGTTGCTAATCTAGTGGCTGCTCAAGGTCTTAGAAAATTAATTGGAGATGGGCTTTCTTCTCTCTTTTGGCACGACGTGTGGTTGGGCCCAATCCCCTTAAAAGCCCGATTCCCCCGCTTCTTTTTGCTTGCCACCGATAAAATGGCATGTGTTTCATCTCTTGCATTCTGGGATGGACTAAATTGGGCTTGGACTTTCTCATGGTCTAGGCCCCTGAGGTCCCGTGATGAGCTTGAAAAATGTGCTCTCCTTGATCTCCTGAGCCCGGTATGTCTGGACCCGTCGTCCAAAGACTCTATGATTTGGTCCTTTCACAAGTCAGGGACTTTCTCAACAAAATCTTTCTCAACAGAACTCTCTAAAGCTTCCTCTCCAATTCATTTTGATGCAATTAAGGGCCTCTGGAAAGGCCTTGTTCCTCATCGGATCGAGATTTTCGCTTGGAATGCTCTCCTTGGGCGCATCAATACCAAAGGTAAGCATGCAAGCATTGGAATTATTCCGGTCTCCGATGCTTCCAGTGTGCTTTGTAACCAACAATTGCAGAATCACAATCATCTCTTGCTTCAATGTCCCTTCTCCCACCAAATCTGGTCTGGATGGCTTGATCATTGGAGTATAAAATGGGTGCAACCCTCGTGCCTGCGTGACGCCTTTGATAAGTGGATTTCTCCTATCAAAAACTCTTTCTTTAAGAGGGTTTGGCTGGCAATGTTTTTCATCATCATATGGTCCATATGGAAGGAAAGGTATTCCCGGATTTTCAACAATCTATCTTCATCTCCTGCCCAAATTCATGGCCTCCTTCTCCTCCGCCTTGGATGGTGGATTAGGGGGTGGAATCTTCCATTCCAATACTCTCCGTCGGATATCCATCGCAATCCCCGCTGCCTTCTGTGGGGAGGTAATCCTTCTCCCTCTCTAAAGCTGCCAGGATCATTGTCATCTATTTGGGAGGCTCCAAATTCGCTCACCCTCAAGTGGAATGTTGACGCATCTTATAGTGAATCTCTTGCAAGATCTGCTATCGGTGGGGTACTTAGAAATCATCAAGGTCATTTTCTATGTCTCTTCTCTGCCCCCATTCCGCCTATGGAAATTAATAGCGCTGAGGTTTTGGCTATTCATAGAGCGATCTCCATCACTTTGGCTAATGAATCCGTCAAAAATTGCTCCTTTGTGCTTAAATCCGACTCTGCCAATGCTGTGGCATGGTGCAACAATGTCAATGGCGGCCCTTGGAGCTTAAATTTCCAGCTGAATTTCATCAGAAGCTCGTGTAATTCAATGTTGGATCTCAAAATTTCTCATAAAGGGCGTTCATCCAATACTGTCGCTGACGCCCTCGCCAAGAAAGGCCTCTTAAGGCTCGATAATTTTGTTGCCTGGCTTTAGCAGAATTCTTGTTACCTCATCTTCATGATGATTGATTGTTCTTTTTGTCCTTATGTATCTGATATGAATTTGTACTCGGACTTGTGCAGTTGTAATTAAACTGCCTTTGGGCCTGCTGACTTGGTTATTTAAGTCATGCAGTGTGATGAAATAAAATTTCTAACTTATCAAAAAAAAACATCGGGTGTACCATGTACACGGTACAATCGAGACTAATTTTTGTTCATTTGCTCATTTGAGACTCTCATTTGTACATTTTGCTCATTTAGATGATTTCAAATGAGTAATATAATGAGCAAAAAAATAGCCTTGGGTGTACCATGCTTATGGTGCACCCAGGTGTATGATAAATTTTTTGTATAGCAAACAGTTCCTCTTTGACTCTTTCTTCTATTTTCTAGTTAATGGTGCATATCAATTAATTAAATTGGTAAATTTCTGAAGATTATTAATAAAATTATATATTCTGTCGTTAAACAAAAAACCTAGGTCAACACATAACTACTCAATATCACCTCCATTTTTTGTAATTGTCAGACCATATTCTTTTTTGCAAAACTTATACCGTACGAACATTTGAATTACTTCAGATATGGTTGTTATGTTATGTCTAAACTTATACTCCATCCGTTTCTTTTTAATCTACACACTTTCCTTTTTGGTCTATTTCTTTTTAATCTACACACTGTTGTTTTTTCTATTTTAGATAACATGTCACATCTACTTTAACCTCTTTTTCCACTCATGTCATCCACTTTTTAATATTTTAACGCACTTTTTATTTTCTCTCTCTCACTTTTCAGTTTTTCTCTCTACCTTTTTAGTTTCTCTCTCATACTTTTGTACTTCTTCCTTGGTTCTCCCCCAAAGTGAAGTGAGTACATTAAAATGAAACGGAAGAAGTATCATATTACGTTGTTATGTCTATATGTTTTTAGTTTACTTTGAATTATTCTGTTGTGGTTCGATTTGCTTGGTACAATAATTACCAAAATAACGACACACAGCTACAACCTATAACCAAACTGATGGTCCAACAAAGCCTAAATGAAAATTGAAAAAAGTGCTTCGATTTTTTTTGAACGAGCTACCACAATTTGTTCAATATGAGCTAAAATAACCATCTTATAGAAATGGAACTAGTTGCAGTCATATTTAGAGTAGATTACAAAAATTCATATAAAACCGCCGTATCATAGTAAGATGACGATAACTTATTATCCTTAAGAAGTAGCTTTAACTTTTTTTTTAAAAAGGTGACCCATTATTTAAAAAATTCCTCTAATTTATAAAATGACTTTATATTTGCTCTACTCTTTGACAAAATATAATCTGCTCCCTTCGTCTCAGACAGATATGAACACTTGTTGAGACACGTAGTTTAAGATGATAGGTTATAGTGTGGTTATCAAATACTTCCTCTGTTTTTTTAAGTTGCAACATTTGTCTTTTCACATTTACCAAGACACTTATTTGAACGTTAATATCTCATACTAGGTGTAAGTAAAAATTATAAAAATTTGATATTCGGAATCATCGCATTGAGACGAATCTAACAAGACTCCACTTAACTATGTTTTTTCTTATATAATGGTGCGAGATTACCTAACAAAGTTGGTTGATGAATAGTGCAAAAAAGCAAATGTTGCAACTAAAAAAACAGAGGTAGTATTATCTTATTAAAAAAAGTAGATGTGATAGAGTTAGTGAAATATCTTTGTAGAAGAAGAGAAAAAGTTAGGTATCTTTTTATTGATAAAGGTAGAGTGTGGACTATATCAGTGTAAATGAAATAATATAGTAATAGTAGGACATGTCAAAAATAAAAGTGTTCAAACTAATTTGGGACAAAATGTGAGACCGAGGAAGAATTGATCTCTTCAAGGAAAAATGAAATAAAGGTCTCATGTTCTTCGGTCACATCAGAGTTGGCAGAACTCAAAACCCTTATCCCCCACAGTCCAGTTTCTAGCTGGCACTCCTCTCCCAAATCAATATATATATATATATATATATATATATAAGTGGAACTTTTCGGGAGCATAGGGAGCTCCTCAAGATTTCAAGGCCATAGAACGCGCCACGTAGGATTGCCATGTCACCAATTTTTATTTTTATTTTTTTACAAAATTAGAGTTCTACATAGATTTAAATACATATAAAGAGTTTTGGATAAGCGAAAATTAGAGTTTGGTTTTGAATGAACAACCTAAATTATTATATTATGTAAATCGTGTATAACTTTTGCTATGTAATTCGGAATATTATAATTTTTGTTCCATTGGATAGTGCTCTACATAGATTTAAATACATATAAAGAGTTTTGGATAAGCGAAAATTAGAGTTTGGTTTTGAATGAACAACCTAAATTATTATATTATCTAAATTGTGTATAACTTTTGCTATGTAATTCGGAATATTCTAATTTTTGTACCATTGGATAGTGCTCGAAATATGCTTCGAAATAAGATCCATTTACAATATAGTTCTACAACTTAAAGATTTCGAGGCCATAGAGCGCGCCATGTAGGATTATCACGTCATCAAATTTTATTATTATCTTTTACAAAAATAGAGTTCTACATATATTTAAATACATATAAAGAGTTTTGGACAAGCGAAAATTATAGTTTGATTTTGAATGAACAACCTAAATTATTATATTATGTAAATTGTGTATAACTTTTGCTACGTAATTCGAAATATTATAATATTTGTTTACCATTAGAGAGTGCTCGAAATATGCTTTGAAATAAGTTCCATATGCAATATAGTTTTACAACTAATGAAATTTACTTATTTAGATGAACAATAACATATTATATATATATATATATATATATATATATATATATATATATATATATATATATATATTATTTTAAATGCATATAACAAAAACTATAAAAAATAGCAAATTATACGTGACAATAGCAATTATATCTTTCAAAATCATACTTTTAGTTATATAAAGATAAAAAATACATATCTATAATTTTGAACCTATAGCACATCATGGGGGCATTACATGAAAAATCAAATGAAAGTTTGTCAACGATATTGCAGAGGTATTATGCAATTGACTAATTATTTAAATATATTAAAATAAACAACAACCTGTACAACGCACGGGCTTCAAAACTAGTACTATATAAAAAAAGAAACCTGGAATTATCTTTGCCCTATATAATGTATATAACCAATAAAAAAAAAGATCATTTTTTCTCCATTTCTAGTTTCTTACTCCTACTCCTCTTCAAGTAGTACAAAACTACAAACAAACCCTAAACTACACCCATCTTCTTATTATTCTAATTGTACATAACCCAGTCTCAATCAAGACAGCAGAATTAAATAAGCTCATAGTCATACATAGGCTGAACCCCCCAAAAATCCTTGAAGTAAAGGCCTATATAAATGTTGATTAAATAAAGTCCAATTATATATACTTTGAGACAAGTCCATGTGAACCATAAATTCTATGAAAATTCTAGGTTTTGTAATTTCTGAGTTTTAACATAAAACAAGGCAAACAAAATAGGAAAAGAAGGGCACAAAATGTATCAGATATTCAGATGGGTTTCACTACATACATTCTATTAAGAGACAAAATAACAAAGAAGAAGCAAAAGAGGTAAACCCAAACAAGGAGGAACAATTTCTGAGCGCCGCCAGTGTATGTAATCATTCAGAATGCATATATTATTCACACGGATAGACATGCACATGTATCTGCATTCTGTATGCTGTATGCACATCCAAATTTATTACTCTCATCTCTCCTCAAATCTTCTGCTTTTATGTCATGAATTGATGGAGACTTTGTAAGAGTTGCTTACTCAAGGAAGCTACAACTATTATGCACATCAATAAAATATTGTTCCCGTTGCAATTTACATTGATGAAGTGGTGGTTGATTGTGATTAGATGAATTTCAAATAAAGAATAGTGTAGATAAAATGGAGAGGGTTTTTCCACTCAACATAACAATGAATAATACTCCATCCGTTTTAAAATATAGTTCTCATTGTCCTTTTTTTACTGTATTTTATGCAAGTAGAATCTAAGAGGGATAGTAAAGATTTTTTGTATTTTGAGATAAATGTTCTATGGAAAAAGATGATTTTAGGAGAGAGAATGGAGAATAATTGGTAAAAGAGCATTAATTGTAACACTTAGGTTGAATAAACAAAGCAAAAAACAAAATTCAAGAAGCAAATAAATGATGGGACATGGTTTTTCTAGACAAATTACGAAAAAATGTGGAACTAAATACGGAAATGGGAACTATATTTTGGGACACCCAAAATGAAAATGGGAACTATATTTTCGGACGGAGGGAGTAAAAAATTTCCGATGAAGCACCAAAAAAAGGTGTATTATCTGAGACGTGTTTCAGTCATTTAGAATGACTGATATAAGGCAATATTTAGTTTATAGGTATGGGACTATCAGTTTATGGGCTAAACTAATAGATGTATGCGTTAAATTGATAATCCCGCTGCTTTTTTTTTTTACTTGCTACATTGTTGTTTTCACTAGTTTTTAGGAGATGTCCCTTTTAGTCTTTTTTGGTGTACTTTTTGATCCCTTTAGCATAAAATGAGGTGGGAAAAAGGTAAAAATGTAGTTCTTTTGGGTGGAAAAAGAGAGAAACAAATATAATAGTATTACTTTTTGGTGGAAAAAGAGAAACAAATATAATAGTTTTACTTTTTGGTGGGCCAAGTCTCCTAATAAGGAAAGTTGAAATAATGTAGCAAGTAAAAAAAACAACCATTTAAGAAAAATGTAGCAAGTAAAAAAAACAACCATTTAAGAAAAATGTAGCAAGTAAAACAAAGCAGAAGTAGTATAATCTTAGCTAAATTGGTATAATCTGTGTTAAACGGTTAGTTGAGGTGGTTAATTGTATGAATGAAAATTTGGAAAAATAGATAGATGTTAAAGTAAGAAAAGAGTCCCAAACACTTCTGTGGGAAATTTTGATCCAACACTGAATGAAATGATATTCTCTTGAAAAAAAGTAAGAATAGCGTAGATAAAAAGGAGAGGAGTTTTCGCATTCAAAATTACAAGAAACAAATATCACTAGTATTTTGACCCGTGTGATGTCTCGGGTCAGTTACAATTATCTAATATATTATCATTCCTAAATTCCATAATTGATTTTATTAGCTTTTCGTAATATTCATTCTAGTGTGAAATTGAAAAATGGATGTTATGGCATGATAAGCTGTTTAAAAAAGCTTCTAAGGAATTGGGGATAAAAAATAACAATTTCAATGGAATTGGGGTAAGAGATTGTTATTACTTAATAAAAGTGTTAGAGATTAAAAAGTTTGTCTATGTGACTATGTCTTTAGAATTACATATTATAATAATACTTTATTATGTTTTACTTTAAAACATTAAACATTGAAATCGTAGTGGATTAGTGATTCTGTTCAGCATAAAACAACTGAACCGAATTGAACTGAACGAAATTGAATTGAACCGAATTAAATTATAACTAATTAATAGAAATGATTATCATTTAGGAACCGACCGAAACCGGCGGGGCGAACCGAATTGAACTAAACTAAAATGAACTGCAAAATAAGCTGGGAGAACATGCCGTAAACTCTCACATTTCATTTCAAAGGTCATTTGTTCACGGGAACGGTTCCTTTGATAGAAATGCCTTTTAATAAATTTAAGTTCTATGATTATTATAACTTTTGGATCATGGAAAAAAAGTTTTGACCATATCGAATTCGAATAAGTTTTGACGCGATCTGATTTGAATATAAGTTAAGATTAGTTTAATACTAGTAAAAAAACATATTAGATGGATATAAGGTGAACTAAACATAACTTTGAATATTTTATTCATTGTAACATTGAGAAATGACCATCTATCGATTGGAGGGTGCCAATCAAGACTCAACGCAAATTAGCTATCCAAAATATGCAAAAAAAAACTTTTTTTTATCTTTAATCGATTAGAAGAATTTTAAGAATTTTGATATGTGATATACAGAAGCGTTCAGATCAAATTTTCGAGATCGAATTTTTCACTTTGGTATTAAAATTGTCATTATATATTGCCATAAATGAAGTTTCATATATTTGAGATGAATGAATATAATACGGTACATAATAAGTAGCCCATGAGATAGGTGTGGGGATATAGAAAAAATTGAATGTATTTCCTGTGAAAGGCCTAACAGGTGTAAGATGCAAAAACCATTATGGATGTGAAAATGTAGCTTTTGGATGTACATAAAGAAATTATGCATGTGCAAAATAGATTTTGGATGTACAAAGTAATATGTATACACTAATGTATGTAAGAGACAAAACCATTATAGATGTACAAATTTAGTTTTTAGATGTACAAATTTAGTTTTTAGATGTACAAAATAGATTTTGTATGTAAAAAATATAATATGGATGTACTAATAAGTAATAACATAATTTTTTGGATGTAATTCATGTAAGATTCAAAAACCATTAAAGATGTGCAAATATATTTTTCTAGATGTACAAAAGAAACCATATGAATATATAAAGTAGATTTTAGATGTACAACATATAATATGAAGGAGGGTAATAACAAAGTAAAAATGACATTTTTTTTACCAAAAACTTAACAAGGGTTAAGCTTTTTTTTTGTCTTTTAGTGGGTATCTTGGGTTGGTTCGTTAGCGAACTGTTATATGTTTAAATTTTTGGTATGATTTTTTCTATATTATATAAACTATTAAGTGCCAATTGAATCGGATTTCAGATCAATTGTTTGGATGTCAAGATAATTTTCTTAGCTCCAAACTTTAGTCCCAATTGAAAATTGACGAACTTGAAAACGAGTCTCTTCATCTAAAATACTGTGATCAGGTGTGTTATGTGCATAGTGTTATGTGCATATGTTTATACTTATGGTATGATTTTGTTCTATATGATAAAAATGTTTAGTTTTCTGTATGTAATGAAGCCAATGGTCATAAGTTTTTTTTATACAAGACAACTTGGACTCTTTCGAGCTAAATTTTTTTGGCTTGTCTAAATCAATTTAGGATTGCCTAGTTGTTTGATTGGTTTTGAATAACAAACTATCACCAATAAGTGAAATAAGGTGAACAAAATATAGACTAAGATCATTTTAGAAGATAAGTGTAGATTAAGCATGCAGAGTCTTTATTTAAAAAATATATATATATATATATATATAAGTTAAGGTCTAATAAGTTCAAATTCATTTTTTAAAGGTCTTGTTCTTTTTTACTTATTCTTAGCAAATTTTAGTTCAGTTCGACTTATTTTTTAACTTCAATTCAGCTCGGTACTTTTACTTTCATAGTTTCGGTTTATATACGTTCGATAAGTTTAGCTCCAAGTAAGTTATGTTAAGTTCAACAAATTTCGGTCAAAAAGAACATGGCCTAAGTTCAAATAACTTATCAAAATATTTTCAACAAGTTCCAATAAATTTAGAGTAGTGTAGATTCGCTCAAATTAGATCAATTAAGTTCAATAGTTTCATTTCAGATAATAAGTTTAATAAAAATAATGTGAAGTGAACGCACCTAACTAAGTTCAAAAATAAATAAAGGAAAGAAGTTTAGGTGTGTGAACACTCGTAGGCTCATAGCACAATGAATTATTTTCTTGTCTTGGCCTAGTGGTTAAGATTGAGGTGCTGTGAACGATAGGTCACAGGTTCGAATCCCCCCTCCCCTTCTTTGTACTTTGTACTGCCTTAATGGCTCATATGGATAAAAAAATACAATGAATTATTTTCTGCGTTTAGGGAAGAATATTCAATAATTTTCTTCCATAGTCTTTGCAAGTAATAACTACCGAATGACCGGTGATTTAAACCCTCGTGACAAGACTAATGTGGCCATTGATTAGCAAATCGCATGTCATACTGTATACTACGTCTGTTTCATAATACATGTATTATTTTCCTCTTTTGGATATTTTACAATATATGCACCATTTTCTCTTTTGGATGTTTTACCAATACATCTCCTCTTTTAAAAGATAATCACATGGGTTTGAAATGCAATCACAATCCTCTATTTCCTCACCCTTGGTTTGTGTGCCATATAAAAATGGTGCATGTATTGTAAAATGGAGGTAGTAGTATGTTTTAGTCCATCTCCCAATACGTACTATTACTTCATACTTCCTCTGTCTGTTTAATTGCACCCTTTCTTTTATCACATTTGTCAAGACGCTAGCTTCTTAGTGCGTCAATATCTCTGTTTGCGTACAAGTAAAAATTATAAAAATCTAGTGTTATTTGTAATCCTGGCATTGAGACGAATCCAACAGGACTTCACTTGACTATGATTTTCTTATATAATGATACAAGATAACTTAACAAAGTTGGTTGATAATTAGTGCTAAAAAACAAATTGGTGCAATTAAATAAAACGGAGGAAGTATTGCAAATCAACTACTCCCTCCATTAGTACATTCCATAATATAGTATATGTTTCACATTTTCTTACAAAAGTTAAGGTAAGTGAAACATAATATGAAAAGTAAAAAGTTGATTATAAGCTAGGGAATGGAGAATAATGGATTAAAAAGTACTCCCTCCGTCCCATATTATAGTGCTTGATTCTGTTTTTTCATGGGTTTTAAGGTAAATAGAATCTAAGAAAAATGTAAAGAGTGTTTGTGTATTGAAAATAAATGTTATGGAGAAAAAGCTGATTTTAGGAGAGAGAATGATAACAAGTGGTGAAAGAGAATTAAATACATATGACTAATTCAATCCTTGGGTTGAATAAACAAAGCAAAATACTATTTTCAAGAAACAAATAAATAATGGTGGCATAATTTTTCTAGGAAAATCGTGAAAAGGTGTGAAATAAAAATGAAAATAAGAATTATATTTTGGGACACTTTAAAAGGAAAGAAGCACTATAGTATGAGATGGAGGGAGTATTAAATGTGTGACTAATTCAAAAAGTTGAATGAAAATGATGGTGCATGGCACATTTTTTTTAGGCAACTCATCATAGGAAAATGTGGAATTTAAAAAGAAATAAGAACAATATTTTAGGACATCTAACAAAGGATACAAACATTATATTATGAGACGGAAGAAATATAAATCATAAATTCTTGGGTGTAACCGTTTAGTCCGGATCCTCTAGAGTTTTAATAAAACTCTACAAGGTAGAGTTGTATCTGAATCATACATTTTAAAATAAAGGGCTCATATTGGTGGAAAGAGAAAATTTAGGGAGTGTATTTTGATGAGAAAAAATAGGGAGAATTTTGGAAAGATAATATATGAGCCATTGATTTTTTTATTCAATGGTTGATATTGCTCAAACTCTACCTTGTAGAGTTATTTTAGAACTCTAGAAGGTCCAAACACGTAACCGTTACACCATAATTTATGGTGTAAAAAACTCAAATGACATGAAATAAATGACAAAATAAAATGAGATTCAAATGTCATTATTTGTGTAGTACTTCCTCCGTTCTTTAATAATTGCAACAGGTTGGGGTTGTACATTTTTTAAGGATATGAGAGAGATGGAAAAAGGGACGCATGTGATAAGGAGAGAGATAAAGAGAAAACATAGTAAATTTAGTAATGTTGTAATGAATATGAAACTTCCAAATAAGGGAAATATTGCAATAATTAAAGAACGGAGTAAGTATATGTCATTCTTGTTAAAGTGTATGTCATTAACCGTGCTACACAATAAGTAATGGTGTAATATATCACACCCAATACACACTCAATAAAAATATCTATATAAATATATTAAAAGGCGTGCGAAAAAAAGCCTATGTGCCACGTGACACTCTCCTCAACTTTCTAATGCAAATGCTTTATGTCTTTGTGTACCCCTCACTTTAAAAAAAGAAATGTGTAAGTGCAAGGTATCAAACACGTGACCTTTGAAATGAAAAGTTAGAGCCTAACCATCAATACACTATGAATTTGTTGTCTAATGTTTCAAATAAAATATGATAATGTCTTGCAATAAGTATACTTAACTAAAAAGACTTAACAAGTATATACATCCCTAACAATCTTATTACGTAACTTACAAGAGAATATTGATGTCATATTCTCTCACCACAATTCCTTTTAAGGTATTGTTTTCAAACTCAAACCTTTCAATTTTTCTGTACTTATTACGTTGTGACCTGAATTTTTCAATTTCTTAATGGACAAAAAATACGAAAAGTAGCAAAATAAATTATAAAATTTAAAAATAATAACATATTAATTTATTGTAACTGACTTTAGGCATCGCCCGGGGAAAAAAAACTAGTTTACAGTAATAAGCGGAATTAAGATTTATCTTGAGTTGTTAAAAGCAAGAGAGGAAACCTGATGAAGATCGAATAATGAATTAATGAGACTTGATTAAGGTTTTGTGCATAGCTAGCAATGTCTGTACCCCATAAATATCTTTAGGTAGGTCGACAAAAGATGTACTCACAGTAGATGAAGATGTGCACCGATATGCTAACAAGCAGTAAAGTCTCGGCCTCTCTGTTGAGTGGTGATCATGGGAGCTCTGATCAAATTGCCCCCCCTAAACTTCAATTTCCTAAGGCTAAATACCAGCTTTGTAATAACATCTATAGCTTAGGTTTCCCTTAAACTGCAAAATTTGATGAAACCCCCGGCAAAAAAGCCTGCCATATCTCTTTAAACACCTTGTTTTCTTTATATAATTATATCTCTTTGAGCACCTTTGCTTTGCTTTTCTTTTTCAGTCACCTTTCAAATTCATAAGTAACTTCTCATGGACAGGGAGTAGGGACTAGGGACTAGGGAGTACCTGAATTACTAATAACTTAAATTAGTATTCGACAAATTCAATAAAACTGTCTATAACTATGTTTTTCTTGATGTATTAATTGTGGGTTATATATGATCATAATAGAATATGTAAATAATATAAAAATACGATGTTTGTAGATTAAATTGAGACGAATGAACCAATGAAGTATTTTATGTTACTTTAATCATAACACTTTGAATTTGTGTTCTAGTAATTCTAAATGAATAATAGTAATAATAATAATAATTATTATTATTGACAAATAAAAAAATTAGTATTTTTTATATGAAAAATTATTGGCTTTATATTAATGTACATTTTCAAAATATCAAATATCTATTTGAAGACTTAAGCAAACAAATTGGACTTGAAGTATTCTTTTTTTCACCGTTTGGGACCTATATATATTAGGACCTAGAATGAGTTTGAGATGAAAAATGTTAACTATGGTTAACTATAGGCCTCAACAACTGTCGATTTTGTGGTACAATAAAGCAAAAACATAATTTGTTGTTTCTCCGAAAAAAAAAAAGCGCCCCTTCTCTGCTTCCATTCACGAACTCCATTGGAAGTCCTTCAAGCTCATTTTTTTTTAATAAAAAACACAACAATCATCAAGGTATGTATTCTTGTCATCTATTTTTTGCTTATCATCATGAAATTTCTTATTATGTTTCATTTTTATTGTATACTTCACTTATTTTAAGTTCAACCCAATAATGACTTTATTTTTGTTTCATTTTTATTGGCACAGAGTATGTATATACCAATGTGTATTGTTATTCATCATGGAGGAAAGTGGGTTTAATAGTTGAACAAATACACTGTAATCAACTATTGATTGTCCCCAAAGCTTCCAATGGCTACTTTTTTATTTTAATATAATTTTCTTTCTTTTAAAGTGTAAATGCTCTCAAGTGGGTCAACGTTGGGTTAACTGACCGGAATCTCAACCACAGGTCCCAAACAGTGAAGAAAAAGTTAACTGATCCCAAGCGGTGAAAAAGGTGATAGTTTATGACTCATTTGTATGCTTAACTCGTACTCTATACTGATAAGGGTTGAGATTAGCTAGTGAAAAACCTATCACATTTATATAAATTTGGGTGTCCTTTATTAGTTTATTTCAACTAATCTCAACTTATTTATTCATAATAAAGGGTTTTTTTGGGAAGCAATTATAGCCTTTTTAGTTCACAATTCACATAACTAAATAAAAGTTGTTTGTGCTTTTGTTTGTTTGTGTGTATAGATGTATGGCAGATGGTGTGTCGTAGTTCAGTTTGGCAGATTGGTGTAATGTGCTCATTTGTAATTGCCTTTATAAACAATCCTTGGAGGTAGGGATCCTCCTCTTCATTGGGTGTGGCTACCACTATAAAAGTTTCCTTCTTGAGAGAAGGAATACCTGATGGAGAGTAGAGGCCCTCTAACTCCCATGATATTAATAAAAAGGAATTCGAATTATCAAAAAAAAAAAAACTAAATAAGCTTACCTCTGACCAAGCTAGACAAATTATTTATACGACTATCACTTTTAAAGGACTGAAGGAAGTGCTCGTTACGAAAAAAAAAAACAAAACAAAAAAAAAAGGAGCTAAGCAGTCCCAGTCGTTGCCCTCCTTGTGGGTCATGATGAGAGAGATTATAAAAGTAATATTAGTTTAGTAGGAGAGAGAAAAATTTTGGCCAAAAAAAATAATGCCTAGCTCTTCATGATAAACCAAGAAGAAGAGGAGCAAAGAAGGAATTGGAGGAGAGAGAAAATATGGTGGGGTAGGTGGAAGAGTGATGAAATAATAAAATAATTAATGACCACAAATTATAGGGCAACCATTGGTTGTGCTAAACAAATCACTTGGGGGCATACTACGGACTTCAAGATCTCCCCTAAAAATGTTTTCGTCGAATGAGTTCTGTGAAAAAGAGAAGAGAAAGGACGGCTAATTAAAATTGATGTCGGGTAAATGTCTCAGTGCAGTTAGAAGAAAGCTTGTGTTGCTTTCAATCTTCAATCAATACATACCACGCGTGTAACAATGTGAGATATAAGTGTATAACCCTAGTTCCTTTTACTTTTATAGGGTTGTGATTAATTTCAACATATAATTAATACGACATTCTTTTATCAGCAGCTTTGTATTTATTTATTTAAGGGATCAGTAGTTTTTTTTTCATAACAAATTTAACATCAATATTATTATATTGCCTCCAAAAAACTATCACTATGGCAATAAATGTCGAATGTGCGTGTTTCCTTCACAAAATGATTTCAACACAAAAAAGTTAAAATGAGTTCTAATACTGATTGTTTCGGCATGAAATAAATGTTGATAGGGTGAACCGTTATCTCCAAATCTATAAAGCTCGTTTGATATCCCGCAGTACAGAACGGGGGTTGATCCGAGAAATTCCCCTCCGAGATGCCTAAGTCAGTAAAGATAAAGCCGATAACTCTCAAGTTAATGTACAATATGATTGTGAAAGTAGCTTATGACACAGATCATAGGGTATTTATAGTGGCCGGGAGTGTCCCAAGCTAGGTAGGACACTTCTCCTATTTGCCTTTCCTAATGGTTATGAAATGGTTCTTCCGTCAGAGGGTTGTCGGGTTATTGACTGCCCCCCTGGGCTTATAGCGGTCTTTGCACATCAGCTAGACTTTGGATTGCGGTTTCCCCGAGATCCTTTTCTGGCTAAGATTTTCACCGCTTGGAAATATGCCTGGCCCAGTTGACGCCGCTAGGATGACGTAATTTAATAGCCTATGCCTGAACGGTACGTTTCAAGAAGTTTCGGGAGACCCTGAACTTCTTTTGGAAATTACATTGGTTGAAGGAAGATGGTTTGGCCAAAGGGAAGGGGAAAGGAAAGAGGAAAAACTCTAAGGCCGCCAAGGAGGAAAGGAAGGCAAAGGCGGCTGTATGTCGATGTACACCAAGGCAAAGAAGCTGACGGTGTACCCAAAGTCTACCTCCTTGAAGGAGTGGAAGACCGGGTTCTTCTGGGTAAGGGTTCCTGAGGACTTTCCTCAGTGCCCACACTTCACTAGGCCTCGTTAAAAGATGGACCACATCCCTGATAGGCATCTTACTTGCCGGGAACTGGTGGCCTTCAAGTACTCTGACGGGAAGTCCATTCTGGCTCCAACGGGGAAGAAGTCGGTTCCTGTATGGAATAAATGTTGTTGCGGTGAACCGGTATCTCCACGTCTATAAAGCCAGTTTGATATCCTGCAATGCAGAACACGTAAACTAACCTCGGGGGTTCATTCGATGAACACCTCTCCGATACCTAATTCAGTAAAGATAAAACCGGTAGCTCTCAAGTATTGTATAATAATGATTGTGAAAGTACCGTATGACTCAGATCATGGGGTATTTACAGTGGGCGGGAGTGTCCCAAGTTAGGTAGGAAACTTCTTCTATTGTCTGAATATAATTCTATCCTCTTTTCACACTTATCTTTAGGCCCATAGGCCTGGCCCAGGCTCATTACTGATGGCCCATGTGTAAGATGCCGACAAGGTGCCTGATAAGGACCGATATTCCTATAATATCGGCATCATAGAGGTTCTTCTCCTGGATCTGTGGAGATACCTTGGCAGTTTGACCATGATGGTCTTAGGAGGTATACATGAAACGGTATGTAATTTAGACAACCCCTATGCACTAAGTACCTAAGTTTAATTCACTACTAACTATAGCACATTCAGAAAAGCCTTATTGGATAAGAGCGAATTAGGCCCAGGCTCATTACTGAGGGTCCAGGTGCAAGAAACCGGCAAGGTGCCTGATAAGGACCAATATTTTTATAATATCAGCATCATAGAGGTTCTTCTCCTGGATCTGTGGAGACACCTTGTCAGTTTGACCGTGACGGTTTTAGGCGGTCTATATGGACCGGTATGGAACTTAAACAAGCCCATACACTAAGTACCTAAGTTTAATTCACTACTAACTATAGCACATTCATAAAAGCCAAGTTCAAGTAAACACACACAACCTAAAAACAGATTTCCTTCAATAAAGTTGTATTTGCACATATGATGTAATCTCTTCTTTGAAAATTCAAAGGTGTCAACATTATATTCATCAGTATTGGATTTTTGCAACTTTGAGTGATTGTTTAGTAACCTATAAAAACCTAAAAAGTAAAAGAAGCGGAGAAATTATGTAAAGTTGTTTAATTTAGCTGACAAAAACATGAGAAATTGCACGTCATTAGAAGCTTTATCAATCACAAAATGGAAAAAGTTACTTACCTAGATCCCCTAGGTAAGGGGAACTTTCTATGGAATGTTTTACTTAATTATTCTGATCAACCAAACAAAATTGAATTGTTTTTATGTAGAAAAAAATTTTATCCAACAATGAGTTCTCTCTATCTCTTTTTCCATCACATGGGGGTCTCTATTTATTTATTTCTATCTCTCTGATCTCTTTTCCTTGATTCTTGTACCTCCTCCTATGTTACATTTATTAAAAACGAAGTAAGTATCTTTTTTAAGGAAATATGACTTCCCGGTTTCAAGCAAATGAACAATTAGAACTTACATACTCGCTCCGTTTTTACTTAATTGCTACATTTTCCTTAAATGATTATTTATTTTTAATTGATATATTGTTTAAACTTCCTTATTTGGAGTACTTGGCCCACCAAAAAGTAATAATATTTTTTGTTTTTCACTTTTTCCACCAAAAAGTACCTTTTTTACTTTCCCCTTATTTTACATTAAATGGGTAAATAGGAACCCTCCAAGAAGTTTGAAAGTGATATTGGTTAAAATCTTATGAAAAGCACAATGTAACAATTAAAAAAAATGGAGGGAGTAGAACAATAACTTATTCTAAACATCTAAAAGAAACTTCAAATTGAAACGACAAGATGTAAAGATGACAACATATTAACACTTCACCTTCAGGCTTTAGCTGTAGGATTATAAGTACTATAAGCGGAATTTCATGAATCACATTCATAAGCACTTAAAACAGGATCTCATGCATATACATTCAAGGATCACATAATAGTTAAGAATTAACCTTTGACGCATGATTTCCACAAAGCTCATCGAGATCCGGAGATAGAACCGCAATTGAGATTCCTCTAATAGGTCCACGAATCCAGATCAATGCTCCACCAATGCTAGTTGGAAGGAAGAGGGACTCTTCTATTTCTTGGAGCAGTATTACGTAGCTTTGAAAGAGAGAGAAAAGAGGAGAGAGAAAATAATGAGAGAATAAACTGACTGCCTTATTTTCTCACCCTATTCCTATTATAGGAACAAACTAGGTTAGGAGTCCTCTCCTTTTCTTTCTCCTTGGCCGGCCACTCCTAGAGTCCTACATGGGCTCTAGGTCATTCTTTTATTGATCCAGATTGTGTAAGTGTGACCTTGTAGGATCTATCTAATTGGGCTTCGGGTTTATTATTTACTAAACCTGAAGTTCTATAGCATCCTCTAGCAAGACGTATAGACGACCAAATTTAATGAATTTATTATCTCTATAATATGATCCATGTTATATGTAGTAATTGCATTAGAGTCAAGGACAAAATTCCTTCAATCTCCCACTTGTCTGAGACAAGTGTGTAATCTTCAAATTCCTTAAGTCTCTTAGTGTCCAATTTGATAGTATGACCATATTTCTATGTCATCCATTCTAGTCTTCAAATTAATCCTTGAAATTCGAGTTCGAATTGACAAACAAATGATCATCATATAATCCATTTGAGCACGACCATGCATTTTCTAATTTTCACTCTTAAAGGGGCCAAGACACCCATCCTATCTCATATAGGAGGACTTTTCAATCTTGTGGCAACCAAAACTCCCATACATTCAGCTTTTAGCACAACCCGAATGCTACCTTTATAGTCCCCTTTTACGGCATAACGTTTGACAACATCAAAGTTATACCAATCATTAGGCTTTGTATTGTTCCACTCATGTCTTAGGAATCCACTAATATAATTACAAAGTTATAGAAACTTCTAAGTAGGTCTGTTCGATCATGTATCAACTATACATGTCCATATGATTTACTAAACATCTCCATGTTCCCATAGCCCATGAAACGGCGCTATCAATCAATGTTTTATGCTAATCCTTTTGACAAGTCATTTATGTCCAATTTAACGACTTAGATTAGGAACTATAATATTCTATGAATTCTGTTCACTTACGGTGTTTCATTCATCAAATCACATATTTGACAAAACCATTGAATTGAAGATATATTTTGGACATTTTATTTAATATCAAACCAAAATTAAATAAGATAAAATTTTATTTCTCATAAACATAAAATAGCAAAACCATGTCTCTACATTGTAACAAGTTTCTCTAAACCTAGTACAATCTAAAGCCACTCTAACATTTGCTTCAAGCCTATAGCCCTAGCGTGACACTCATGCTTGGGTTGAGGTAGTGGTTTAGTGAGCGGATCAGCCACATTCTCATCCGTGTGAACTTTGCAGATCCTGACATCCTTCCTGTCAACAATCTCCCTAATGAGGTGATACTTCCTCATTACATGTTTGGATTTGTTATGTGATCTTGGTTCTTTTGCTTGCGCAATAGCACCATTGTTATCACAGAACAACTCAATCCCTTCCAGAGCACTAGGTATGATATCTAGCTCTATCAAGAACTTCTTTATCCAAACTTCTTCTTTATTGCTTCAACCGCTGCGAAATATTATGATTCTGTCGTAGAGTCTGCTACAATGCTTTGCTTTGAGCTCTTCCAGCTCAATGGTCCTCCATGTAGACAAAAGACGTACCTTGACTGAGATCGGTAATCATCTCTGTCGGTTTGAAAGCTCGCATCAGTATAACCTTTTACAACCAACTCACTTTCACCTCCATAGACTAAGAACAAGCCTTTAGTTCTTCTCAAGTACTTAAGGATGCTCTTAGCTGCAATCCAGTGTGCTTCCCCTGGATTTGCTTGGAACCTTCTACACATGCTCAAGGCATATGCAACATCTGGTCGAGTACTTATCATGGCATACATGATAGATCCTATAGCTGAAGCATAAAGTATGCTACTCATTCGCTTCAACTCATCAGGCTCAGTCAGGCACTGACTCTTGCTAAGCGATATGCCATGTGACATGGGAATGAATCCTCTCTTCGAGTATTACATGTTGAACCTTGCAAGAACTTTATCATTATAAGTTTCTCGACTTAGTCCAATCATCCTTCGAACCTATCTCTATGGATTTTAATTCCTAGATGTACTTAGCTTCTCCAAGGTCCTTCATGGAGAAACAGCTTTTCAACCATTTCTTGACTGATTCAAGCATTGGTATGTCATTTCCCATGAGTAGTATGTCATCTACATACAATACCAAGAAGACTAAACTGCTCCCACTAAACTTCTTGTAAACACAACACTAGTGGAAAAAACGCTATATGTCACAACACAACCGTTGCGGTACCTAAGAGAACCGAAGCGGTAAATATGCAACATTTTGGGAGGGAAATTGGGTAACATTAACCGCTGCGGTTCTCTAAGAACCGCAACGGTTAACAAGAAACCGATTCGGTTTTCTGTTAACCGTTTCGGTTCTCTTAACATCAGCGGTTAATCTTCTTTTATTTTTTGTCTAATGCGCGCGTTTGGTCTTTCCTCCCTCCTCACTCCTTTTTTCCTCTCTCATCCTCGAACCCTCAACCAACTCTCCCATCCATTCACTACCATCTCTCAGCCACCACCGTCGAACCCAAAACCATCTCTACCATCCATTCATCACCATCTCTACCGTCAATTCATCACCATCACTCATCTCTCACCTTCAAACACCCACAAAAGCCCTGATTTTTCGAATTCTTCCATGAATTCGTTTGAGTTTTGCTTAACGCGAGGTTGCCGGCGAAAAAATGAGCGACAAAGAAGACAGCGCAACTACCAAGGGAGGACAAGGAAATGCTAAAGCGTCCAAAATCGATGTCTGAACTTTCTCCATTGTTAGGGTTTTTCAAGCTTCCATTATAATGGTTTGTGTACGTTTCTGAAATATCTTACCATCTTTTTCTCTCTTTTTAATTGTAATTTCATCATTTTCTTGATTTTTATTTCTCTTTTTCTGTGTTTTGATGTGACTTTCAAAAGGAGAAATGGAGGTCGCAACAATGTCAATTTCATTTGCTGCTCCAATTGCGGAAAATGTTGTCCTGAGGTATTCTGAAAATTAAATTCTCTGTCAATTTTGCTGAATTTTGATGTTCATTTCATATTTGTGGTTTTTTATCTGATTATCTATGTGTTTAATTGTTTGTGAATTTTCTCGCAACCTTGATTATATATGTGGGTGTAGTTTGGAAATTTTTAGGCGGATTATATATATTTTTCCTTCTGTTTTTATTTTTTTCGAGTTACTAGAATTAGGGTTTTTGAATGTTGCGAAATTACTGGAACTAGGATTATTGGCCGTTATCCTATAACTAGTTGTTAAGGGTTTCATGTGATGTTAGTTTTTTATAGTCACTTTTTTTATGATTGAATTTGATGGGATTTTTGTGTTTTAGTAGGTTCACTTAGTAGATGGATTGTTGCGGTAATGGAGTTGGGAAACAAGAAATTAGGTTGAAAAAGAGCACAATGGATGAGAATAACTCAATTCAAGTTTGCAGGGATGTGAATTTTGTTCATTTAGCAAACACAAAGTCAAGTGAAGCTCTTACACAATTCGGATGATTGATTGATTGCTGAGATGTTCTTGGTTAATATTAGGGTTTTTATTATTGGGATTCAATGATGAATTTTTGTAATATGTAACATTGAACAATTTAATTGGTTACTTGTTTGCTTAGTAGTTGTGTTTGTTTCTATCTTTCCCTCTAAAAGAAATGAGTGTTTGATTGTGTTTTTTTTTGGTATATTTGGAGAAGTTTGCACTATACAACGGTGACGTTGGGGACACCGGGGGTGAAGTTCTTGGTGGCATTGGATACAGGGAGTGATCTCTTTTGGGTGCCTTGTGATTGTACAAGATGTGCTCCCATTAAGGGTGCAAATTATGCTTATGGCTCTGTAAGCTTTTACTTCACTTCGTGCTACGACAAGCAGCCGTGTATGGTGGTGTTTTAAGCTTTGTGTGTATTACGTATAATCTGGACAAAAGAGTTCCCTCAGTAATATAACCCTAGGCTTTATATTACACTATTGGGCCACACACTAAACAAACTATACAACTTATAAGCCCACAAACAAATATACAACCCAAAACATAATGTAAACGTAATATAGTCCAACACCCCCCCCCTCAAGTTGGAGCATGGGGATCAACAATGCCCAACTTGCCTAGCAAATACATGAACTGACGAGTACCAAGGGCTTTGGCAAAGAAATCTGCAAGTTGCTCAGTGGTAGATACATAAGCAGTAGCCATGAGACCATCCTGGATAGCGTCACGAATGTAGTGACAGTCAACTTCAATGTGTTTCGTACGCTCCTGGAAAATGGGATTTTGAGCAATATAAAGAGCAGATTTGCTGTCA
Organism: Beta lomatogona; assembly: GCA_947646795.1. Taxonomy (NCBI): domain Eukaryota; kingdom Viridiplantae; phylum Streptophyta; class Magnoliopsida; order Caryophyllales; family Amaranthaceae; genus Beta; species Beta lomatogona. The sequence continues at coordinate 126,917 of CANSNZ010000339.1, forward strand.
CAGAAAAGTGAACAAGCGCCCAAGTGAGAAACACCAAGACTACCAAGAAGAGCACGTAACCATTTTAATTCAGCAGTCACATCCGCCATCGAGCGATACTCCGCTTCCGCAGACGAACGGGAGACAATATGCTGTTTTCGAGTCTTCCAGGAAATAGGAGAAGCACCAAGAAACACCATCCACCCAGTGACAGAACGACGGGTCATAGGGCAACTAGCCCAATTAGAATCACACCAAGCAGTCAGATGTAAATCACAGGACGAAGAAAGAACGATGCCTTGACCCGGGCATCCTTTTAAATATCGAACCACTCGAAGAGCAGCCTATCAATGTTGGTGACGAGGCTCATGCATTAACTGAGCAAGCACATGGACTACATAGGCCAAGTCCGGGCGAGTGAAGGCTAGGTAAATGAGACGACCCACAAGACGCCTGCATTGAGAGGGATCAGAATAGAGAGGGCATCAGCACGAGCCAAGTTATGATTCTGCTCTAATGGAGTATCAGCGGGCTTAGCACCAAGTAAACCTGTCTCAGTGATAATACCAAGAGCATACTTTTGTTGAGAAAGGAAAAACCCATCAGAGTTGTGGGCAACCTCAATCCCAAGAAAGTACTTCAAAGGACCAAGATCTTTCACGCGAAAGCAATCACCGAGATAATGTTTAAATGATGAAAGAGCAAGAGAATCATTACCAGAGATGATGATGTCATCCACATATATATACAAGCACATTCAGACGTACTGCGCCACGACAGTAAGTGAACAAAGAGTAGTCGGAATATGAGTGAGAGAAGCCATACTGACGCAAAGATGTAGCTAGTTTGGCAAACCAGCAACGGGGGGCCTGACGAAGGCCATAAAGAGATTTTTGCAATTTACACACCTGACCAGGGCTACCGGAAGCAAAGCCAGGAGGAAATTTCATATAAGCTTCCTCATCCAGATCACCATGGAGGAAGGCATTATGGACATCCATCCGATGAACCTCCCAATTATGAGCGGCAACAAAGAAGGGAAAGCACGAACAATGACCATTTTGGCAACGGGGGCAAAAGTCTCATTGTAATCAATCCCCTCCACCTAATGATTACCAAGAATGACCAAGCGAGCTTTGAGACGCTCAACATAACCATCATAATTCTATTTGATTTTGTACACCCATTTGCACCGCAACGCCTTCTTTCTAGGAGGAAGAGAAGTCATCACCTAAGTCTGATTATCTTCAAGAGCAGTAATTTCTTTTTGCATGGCTTCACGCCACCCCGAATCTTGCATAGCTTCCTTAAAGTTGCAGGGGCTCTACCCCCGGCGTCGACAAGTGCAAGAAATGCACGGTGTGGCACGGAAAAATTATCACAATTCACAAAGTGAGCTATAGAGTAAGGAGTGGTACTTGAGGGACTAGAAGCATGTGATGAACCTGGAGGGGGGGCTCTCTGTCTCCACTGAATTAACCACATAGTCACGCGACAAAATATTAGGTTACTTGGTCTGGAGTCCACGATCCAAAGAAGGAGAAGAAGTGGCATTAGGCCCAGAAGGCGCCAAAATTGAAGAATCAAATGGGCTGGAGGCAGATGGGCCCGAGGTAGGAGACGAGAATGGGGAATCAGGTGGGCTGGGCGTATTAGGGGAGCTGGGCGATGTGGGTGGACTGGCGAGATCAGGAGCTAGGCTTGGTGATGCGGGTAAGGCAGCAGATGGATCAGCAGGGGTAGGAGATGGGCTTGAAGAGGCAGATGGGTCAGCGAGGGGTGCTGCGGGACTTTGTGAAGTAGGGGACTGGGCCAGCATGGGGGGCGAAGGAGTGGGCTCATCCAGAAAATGTGAAAGGGAAGGGAATTGGCCATCAGTGGAGTTGTATTGTGGAGAAATAGAAGAATGGTATGGAAATGAATTTTCATAGAACATCACATCCCTTGAAATAAAAATATCTGCACTCTCTAAATAACAATTTCCACCCTTTCTTCCCCGAAGAATATCCAAGAAAGACACACTTTCGACTCCGAGGAGCAAACTTATCCCTTTTTAATTTGCTTTTTGATTATGAGCAAGGCACAAACACCCAAAAACCCACAATAAATCAAATTCAGAAGCGTGACCAAAGATCATCTCATAAGGATTTTTATTTCCCAACACACCAGAGGGAGTACGATTAATGACATGAACTGCAGTAAGCACACACTCACCCCAAAATTGGATAGGTACATTAGCTTGAAACATTAAAGCTCTACTCACATTAAGAATGTGCTGATGTTTTTTCTCTACCCGCCAATTTTGTTGAGGGGTAACAGTACATAAAGTTTGAAACAAAATCCCACTTTGTTGAAAGAAGGGAATCATACAATTGAATCCAGTCCCATTATCACTCCTAACAAGCTTAACAACAGTATCAAATTGACGGGCCACCATAGAAAAGAAGGAGGTGAAATATTTATAAACTTCAGTTTTATTGTGCAACAAATAAACCCACACAGCACGGGAATAATCATCAACGATGGTCAAAAAATAAACTGCTCCACAAGAAGAGTGTACACTATAGGGCCCCTACAAATCACAATGAACTAGTTCAAACAAACGACTAGCTTTATTCAAACTAACAGGGAAACTATCGCGTGTTTGTTTTGCCATAGGATAAACATCACAAATTTTATTCAACTTTTTCTTATGAGCACTAGAATGTATAGCAGGAAGCATCTTCATAACTCTCTTGGAAGGGTGACCTAACCTTTGATGCCACAAATCAAATGTACTCAACCCATCAACACCAACAGCATTCACCACAGCCGCGTTGCGAAAATAGTAGAGACCCCCTCGCCGTTCACTTGCTCCAATCAGAGTCCTTGAAGGTAGGTCCTGTATAGCACACAAAGAGGGAGTGAATTGGATATTACATTGATTATCATGCACCAAATGAGAAACAGAAATCAAATGGCAATGAAATTCAGGAACATATAAAACATGTCGCAACATAAGATGAGGTGTAAGGGAAACATCTCCAATCTTGGTAGCAAGCACAAAATTGCCATTAGGGAGGCCAACTGGACGTCTCTCCACATCACGCACATTATGTAAACAGGACAACGTACAACTAAACAGAATTGCCATATCACACGACTCACCTGTCATACGATCACCACAACTCTGCTCATTATTAATGAGATTCATTAAAGTTTGAATATGTTCGGGAGTGAGATTGGAGAGAGGAGTCCCCCCCTCACTTGAAGAACCGAAACTGCTATCTTGGATAGCATGGGCCTTTGCCCCGCCATTGCTTCGAACCGCCCCAGCACCTTCCACACGCCCAGCAGCACGAGCACGAAGTATTTCCTCGTACCACACCGGATTTCCGTGCAACTTGAAACAGGTGCTTATTTCATGCCCTTTCTGCTTACAATGTGAGCAAATGAGTTTGCTCTTATCAATTCTGTCAAACCGCCCCTTCCCACGTTCGGCAGCAACATGGAAAGCGTGGATGCTTTCGTGAGTTCCTCGACCCCGAGCCAAAGTTCGCGACTGCTCTTCTTGTATCAAAACTTGGTATGCTCGATTCAATTCACCCAAGGGTTGTTGAGAGAGAAGATTGGTGCGCACGGGTCCATACTTGGGGTCCAAACCAATCAAAAATTGGTGAATGATCTCTTCTTCTCTCTCCTTTGATAATTTTAAAGCAAGGTTACATTCACACTTCTTGCACTCACATGAAGGTAGCGGTTTTATTCTTGCCAAATCATCATAGAGACTCACGAGTTTAGTGTAATACTCGTCAATCTTCATCACATCTGTTTGCTTACAATCCGTAATGGCCGATTTAATTTGTTGAACACGGGGTCCGTTAGCAACACAAAATCTCTTTTCTAGATAATCCCATATGTAACGACCCGATTCCCGAGCTGCTAGCTCAACTCGCTTAGTAATCACAAATCTCAATTAGCACCAAAATAATACTAATCACTTATGAATTAGATAACATTCGCAGCGGAAACAACCTGAAATATACGATCCTGTACATGTGGGTTATGGGCCCACAAAACAATATCCTTTAAATAGACCAATAACTCGACTAAAATCCCAAAAAAATTATATACAATGAAATATCAGTAACTATTCCTGAATCAACTATCTAAAATACAAACTCAATTTCTTAATCCACAAGACATCTTTATCTTGCTTCACATCCAATTCCGAGCTTACAACACCAAGCCTGTAAATTCAGAGAAGAAATACGAAACAACAAAATTCCAAAATGAGTGGAAAACTCGTAACCTTTATTTTAGCCCGTTATAAACATTTTATTTATCAAATCATTTCCTTTACGTTACAACGCTGGCATAGCTCATTCTCTTAAATAAATCAGTGGCAAGTACGGGATTCGGACAAACGCTGCCTCCAAGGTTCGTTATGGAGCCCAGCAATACTACCCCCAAGGTTCATTATGGAGCGTAGCCGACCATACCAGGTCCAAAGAGTAACCATCCTCCACCCATACCTTGCCCACTTTCTATTTTCAGTTCATAAACTAAGCCAGCAAAACAATTGCATATTCATATAATCAATGACATTTCATAATCACATTCATATCTATGGCCATAGTACGAACTTAATTATAAAAAAAAAACAGAACAGAGAGATTCACACATAGAAGGGCATGAGTAAATGATTTTACTGAACATAAAAGTTACCTCAAACGCAATCCAATTCCTTAGTAATACACCACCAAGTATAATCATGGGCAATTGATCGCTAACTCTAACTTGAACTCTACAATAATACACCTCACAACAATAACAATATGAATCAGAACCACTCGTGGATCCCTATACATGGAAACCAATCTAACTAACTCTTTCTAATATAATCTCTTTCAACAATCATTCTTCAAATAGATACTAATTAACCTAAATCTTGCCCACAATAACAATAATAAATGAATCTATCCATTAATCCCAAATACATAATTCTTCTTTTTCATATAATCCATTATACCCAACTGACAATCATCTCCTAAAAAGAACTTCAGGACTCTAAATGCATAACTCAATAATTTAAATCAATTATGCAATTCTAGTAAAACAATAACAATAATTAATAAACTCCTCACTATATGAGAAACTAATCTAAATAACCTTTCTTAATACAAGCTACTATACTAACCCAACTAACATACTTTCAATGCCATCCAACTAGATTATCTTATGAATCATTCAATAACAGTAACTACATCACACGACTAGCTTCCCCAAATCATAATCATAACTCTAAGTTATAGAACTAAACTAACTAAACTTAACTATCAAACTTAATTAAACAAATAAGAAACTCATTTGGCTACTAATGATATTAAAACATTCCTAAAAACAACAGCAGCAGCAGTGTTACCAACAACAACACAATAGTAACACAATAACAACCACAGCAACAATAACTACAACATATAAGAAAAGAAGAAAATTCCCTGGTGCTTTGCAACCACCAAACACACGACCACCACCAGAGGTGTCAGCACCACGAAGCAGCAACAGCACCGCAGCAGCGACACAACGACAACAGCAACTCGAGCAGAGGAGAACGACAGCAGAGCAGCAGCGACGGCAACCAACGGCAGCGGTGACAGCACAACCAAAATAGGGAAGAGAGAGAATAGTGGTGAGGAGCACCACCAGCAAGAACGCACCGAAACAACAACAGCAACAATGACACAACAACGACAATAACACCGCGATGGCTAGTGGTGGTAGCGCTGATAGCAGCGCCAGCAGACGGTGGCGAAGAGCTAGGCTCAGCCGAAAGAAGAGGAAGGAGGGAAGAGAGCGAGCTGTGAGGAGGAGAGAGGGTAACCGAAGCTTGAGAGAAAATCCCAGGTGAGAGAAATGGGGTTGGGGTATTTGGGGTTTCACGGAATAGAGGGAAGAATTTGGGTGAGGTTTGTATCCCCAAGTGAACCGACAAGAATAAAGGGGGGTTTGGGGGTTTACTTTCCACATCAGGTAAAGAGATGGGAATTAGGAAACCGACTTGGTATCCTATTTTGGGCAAAATACAACTCAACAAGTTGCACATATAAAACTCAACATATAATTTAATAATAATTTTATAAAATTAAATAAATAAATATATTATAACACGACAAATAAAAATCATACTCCACAATTCAAATAAAATAAGAATTTTGGGAACATAATTAGTTTAATAAATATAATCAGCATTTAATAAACGCTCTTAAAGAATAAGGCTCTCAAAGGCTTTCTAACTTATCTATTGGTTCTCAAGGCTTTCTTCACCTCTAAGAATGATAATGCTTATCCTCTTTGACCTTTCTTAACCATTAAGAATGATAGTGCTTATCCACAAGCTTTCTTAACCACTAAGAATGATAGTGCTTATCCACAAGCTTTCTTAACGACTAAGAATGTTAGAACTTATCCACTTGCTTTCTTAACAATTAAGAATGATGGTTCTTATCCCCTTTTTTCCTAGTATGCCGTTGGAGAGAATTCTAACTACTTAAAGGACCAAAGCCTGATGAAGACTTAATATAGCTAACAAAATAATTGAACCTGCTTAAAAATTCAGGCTGTTACACCATAAGTCTTTGGCACTGTCATGTAAAGGAATGGTTGCTGCGATTTTCGTGTCCATACTCCTCAACATCCATGACACAATCATGGAATGTACAGTCTCCCAGTCAAGCATAGCATTAGGGTCAGTAGGTTTCGGGATCGATCCGTCCACAAAACCAAACTTCCGCCTGGCATGAAGAGACAACGTCATCGCGCGAGCCCAGGCCACATAGTTTTCACCAGTAAAACAACGTGACTAATCACGTTTCCCGGCTGGTCGCCGGAGCCCAGATAATAAGGGGAGGTGGCGCTAACCTGCCATCCTCCTTTCGCGTCACTCACAACATTCTTCTCGTCTCCCATCTCGCTTTACTTCCTTGGCAACTCACACGGGTGGTACTAGGGTTTAGTCAAGATGATCGAGAAGACAAAGTCGAACAACCGCCGTCAAGACCGTGGCGGCTCTGATACCATGCTACGACAAGCAGCCGTGTATGGTGGTGTTTTAAGCTTTGTGTGTATTACGTATGTTCTGGACAAAAGAGTTCCATCAGCATTAAATACAACCCTAGGCTCTATATTACACTACTGGGCCACACACTAAACAAACTATACAACTTGTAAGCCCACAAACAAATATACAACCCAAAACATAATGTAAACGTAATATAGTCCAACACTTCGCTTAATCTTTTTCATCACTTCGTTTCGAGTATTCGTTGATGTGTCCTTGGGTGTTCATCTATAAAGAAGGGTTTAAATTTAAGAAATCAGGCCAGTCAGGAAGCATAATATAAGTTAAAATCTTGTCGCGAAAGGTTTGTAGGGGGTATGTGGAAAGGAAAGATCAATCACGTTTTGATAGACAGTTACTGTAGGATCCCCATAGCACATAATCGGTTTGCTTATACTGGGCTCTTTTTTATGTTGTGGTGTATCTGAAGGAAAGAAAGAGTAATCTGATGTATCGTTTGTGTTCTTGAATTAATATGCTCTGAAACATATCGAGTCGTTGATATTACAGGATATATATATTCTATGGTTGTTGATAGACACTGCAGGATGTCTATTGTTCCTGTTAATATAACAGTAATGATCAATTCAAATCAGTAGGTTTGAGTGATAACAAGAAGAAGAATTCTAGAATCATGATGTCTGTTGGGGTTTTGTAAAACCCTTTGATACGACAAGTATTTAAAACAGTGTTTCAGAGGGGCAGTAATAAAGACCTCAAATCAGTTTTTATGACTTGTAAGCCTCAACTCTTATAAGGTGTAACCGATCCTGAATGCTCTGATATGCATTTCTTATACATCTACGCATACTAATTAAGGGAGTTGTTAGCAATCTATAAATTTTGAGAATGAACTTTGATCACATTAGTAGCCTTATTCTTTGATACTTAATTCCAAGCAATATCCTTAAGTCGTTTATTATTCAAAAAAAACTTTAATTTTTGTTCTAGAAAAGAGTTGTGTAAACTAGGCTTGGTATAAAGTATCTTGTTTTTGAAGCTTAAATAATTCTTGATCTTTATTGATGAAGTTTCTAGATTCTGTTGGTGGTCATTCGTTTTGTGTTGCTTCTCCATTATGTACATCCTAATTATGTGAAATATCTTTTTTTTTTTCTTTGTATGTCGGTACAGGATTTTGAACTTAGCATATAAAACCCTAAGGCGTCATCCACTAGCACTAAAGTATCATGCAACAACACTTTGTGTGTACATCGTAACAAGTGCTTAGGATCATTTAGTCATTGCCCTTACGTAATCTCCTATGTCTCTGCTGAGACATCAACTTCTGGAATATTAGTGGAGGATGTTATGCATTTGACAACGGAAGATCGCCATCCAGAATCGGTTGAAGCATACGTCACATTTGGGTGAGTTTCTGTGACTCGAATCTGTTCTCTTGTGTGGGTGCATGTATCTCAAGGCAAAACTAATTAATTTTCTAGCTTAACTGAAAAACCTTCGTACTGGTAGTAGACATGCTTGTTTATAGTGTTTCTTGACATACTTTCCCACTTATAGTGACAACTGTTATATTGACTATTGGGCCTCAGTTTAGCTTGAGTTATCTGGTTGCAGAAAGGCTCAGATAAGATTAGCCGTAGGATCTCACTGAGTGACCTATGATTTTACTTTCTTCTTTTATCGATATCTGAGTCTTAAGGTTGACATAATAATAATTTTGTTAATATTTTTTTCACTAGAAAGATAAGCTTAGGTTCAACCTGTTAAGCTTCAAAATTGAGCTTCTGCAAGCTTGACTGAGTAGTAACTTGATGGCCCTCTCCAATTTTGTTTTTAGCCAAAGTTTGCAAATCTAGCTTTTTGAAAATGCTTAAAACTAATGTGGAGTTTTGCAGTTGTGGACAAGTTCAGACTGGTTCATTTCTAGATGTGCCAGCGCCCAATGGTTTATTTGGACTTGGTATGGAGAACATATCAGTACCGAGCATATTATCTAGGGAAGGTTTTATTGCAAATTCCTTCTCCATGTGTTTTGGGCACGATGGAGTTGGAAGGATTAAGCCCTTACCAGAAGGAAACTCCATTCAATGTAAATCCCTTACAGTAAGTGGTAATTTCCCATATACTTGAAGCTGATATTTTGTGTGTTAATATATACTGGTAAATCATTCCTTGTTACTGAGTGAAAATATTTATCTATGTGATCTGAATATTTCCCCCTCTTCTGGACAGCCCTAGCTATAACATAACTATAGCTCAGATTCGAGTAGGAACAGCTCTCAATGAAGTGGATTTTACTGCTCTTTTTTATTCTGGAACTTCTTCCACATATATGGTTGATCCCTCTTATACAAAGCTTGCAGGAAATGTAAGTATTCTATTTGATTCATCTTATCTACATACTGCAATTACATTCTCTCTACATCAATTTACTTTTCTTCCCTGCTCTCGCAGTTTGATTTACAAATTGGTGCTGATGAAAGATAATTTGTCTTTCTTGTGATGCAGCTTCTGGAAATTGCACAGGTTGCAGATGAGCATGTGAGTACTAATCATTCGAATTCTTGATGGAAAATGCAGACAAGCCATCTAATATATGTAGACTTAGCCAGATTATAATAATTGTTAATATTTTTATGTATCTATTATTTACGCTTATGTTCAATTAAGCATAATATGCTTAATAAAATGAGTATTGATATGTATTATTGATTAATAATGAAAAAATGCACAAAAAATTTTTTTTTTTGGTTTTTGGGGTGGTCAACCGCAGCGGCAAATGATTAACTGATCCGGTTTAGGACCGGATCAGTTAATATTTAGGGACTGCTGCGAGTCCAACCGATGCGGCCTAAAACCAGAGCGGTAAGCCCATTTTTTACCGCAGCGGTTGAACCTTTTTCCACTAGTGCAAGACTCTTCTTCGCTTTTGATGAAACCAAATTTCTTGATTGCCTCATCAAATCGAAGATTCTAGCTCCGAGATGCCTGCTTCAATCCATATATGGATCTTTGAAGCTTGCAAACCCTTTTAGGATTTTCTAGATCCTCAAAACCCTCAGGTTGTGTCATGTACACATCCTCATTCAAGAACCCATTCAAGAATGCGATTTTGACATCCATCTGCCAAATTTCATAATCATAAAATGCAGCAAGTCGACCAGGGTCCAAACTTTATTCTCAGACATGGAGTCTAACTCGGATTTCATGGCCACAAGCCATTTCTCAGAGTCTAGGCTCATCAAAGCTTGTTTGTAGGTAGTAGGTTCTGAATTCTCCAAAATCATAATTTCAGAATTTTCAGTTAACAGGAAATCAACCAACCTCTTGTTTGGAATCCTTTCTCTACTAGACCTACGCGGGGTCTGAAGGGCCTGAGCATCAAGAGAAATGTTCTCTTCAACTTCTTGAAGATCTTCGCTTGTATTAGATTCAAGTGGGACGGTAGGAGGTTCACGCGTTGAATACGACATCTCCTGAACTAGACTTTCGTCTTGTCGGGCCGTCTCTGACATGGTGTGAGCCACGTCCAGTTGTTGCTCATCTTGAATTTCTTCGAGAATTATTTTACTCTCACTTGTCTTTCTAGAAACAAATTCCTTTTTAAGAAAGACACCATCACGAGCAACAAACACTTTATTCTCTTGATGGTTATAGAAGTAATAACCCCTTGTCTCTTTTGGGTATCCCACAAAGAGACATTTATCTGATTTGGGTGCAAGTTTGTGTCGACAAGAAACGTTTTACGTAGACCTCACATCCCCAGATCTTAAGAAAAGACAAGTTTGGAGTTTTTCCATTCCATAACTCATATCGAGTCTTTTCTACAGCCTTTGACGGGCTCCTGTTTAGTGTGTGTGCAGCGGTTTCGAGAGCATATCCCCAAAAAGAAATCGGGAGATCAGCAAGACTCATCATTGATCGAACCATATCCAATAAGGTCCGATTCCTCCTTTCAGATACACCATTAAACTGCGGTTTCCTGGTGGAGTCAATTGTTAAAGTATTCCACAATCCTTCAAATGATCATCAAACTTTTAGCTGAAATACTCGCTACCACGATCGGATTGCAGTGCTTTAATTGTCTTACCAAGTTGATTTTGTACTGCATTATGGAATTCTTTGAATTTACCAAAAGATTCCGACTTATGTTTCATTAAGTAGACATATCCATATCTACTCAAATCATCAGTGAAGGTAATGAATTAATTAAACCCTCCCCTTGCCTTTGTGCTCATAGGACCACAAACATCTGTATGTATGAGGCCCAAGAGATCGCTGGCCTTTTCACCCTTTGCAGTAAACGGTGACGTTGTCATTTTCCCAATCAAGCATGATTCCCAAACATTAAATGATTCAAAATCAAATGATGGAAGAATGCCATCCTGTTGTAACTTTTGGATGCGCTTTTGGTTTATATGACCCATCCGACAATGCCAAATGTAGGTTAGGTTTGATTCATTTGATTTTTGTTTCTTGCCATCTATGTTATAGACTTGTAATGACCTATCAAGAACATATAAGCCATTTATCAATTTAGCATTAGCATAGAACATATTATTGTAAGAAATGGAACAACATTTGTTCTTAATTTCAAAACAAAACCCTTCAGAATCCAATACAGAAACAGAAATTATGTTCTTAGTTATCGAAGGAACAAAATAACAATTATTTAATTCTAAAACAAAGCCAGATGGCAAATGCAGACTATAGCTTCCTATGGCAAGTGGAGCAACCCGTGCTCCATTTCCAACGCGAAGCTCTACCTCGCTCTTTGCCAGCCTCCTACTTCTTTTTAGTCCCTGCACATCATTAACTATGTGAGAACCACAGCCGGTATCCAATACCTATAAAGAAGTAGAAGTTAAATTGATTTCTATAACAAATATACCTGAAGTGGAAGCCCCAGACTTCTTTTCCTCCAAGTATAGAGGGCAGTTCCTCTTCCAGTGTCCTATCTTGTGACAATGGAAGCACTTGCTTTCCTCGGCCACCTTTGGCTTGGCGGTTGGTTTAGGTTTTTCAGCAACAACGGCAACTTTCTTGCCTTTGTCCTTCTTTCCTGCCCATTTCTTCTTAAAACCCTTTCCCTTCAGAACCATCATAACCTCTTTCTTTGGTTCTTTAGGAATATTCCTCTCAGCATTGACCAACAACCCGTGCAGCTCTTGCAAAGTCTTTTTAGACTCATTCATGTTGAAGGTCATCCTGAACTGATTGAAGTTGTTAGGCAATGAGTGGAGAATAATGTTAGTAGCCAACTCAACCCTATAAGGAAATCCAAGTCGTTCCATGTTTTCGAAAAGACCCATCATAGCGAAAACATGGGGGGCCAACAGCTTGACCCGGCTTCATGTGACATTCTAGTATCTCCCCATTAGTCTCATACCGCTCAACTCGGGCTTGTGTTTGAAACATAGCCCGCAGCTCTTGCATGATGGTATAAGCATCCTTGGTTTCGAACCTCTTTTGGAGGTCCGGCTCCATGGCTGCTATCATCAAGCAAGTGATCGGTATTGACCTATCATTGGCCTGATTAGCACGACGTTTGTCGGCTTCAGTCGACTCATCAGTAATCACAGGAAGTGGGGTTTCTAAGACATCCTCTCGACCCTCAGACCTCAATACGAGTCTTAAAATTCTTTCCCAGTTGATGAAATTTTCACCATTCAGCCTGTCCTTTTCAAGGAAAGGACGAATGTTGAAAACAGAGTTGTTGTTGTTGTTAGACATAGTATCTACAGACAGAATAAAAGCAAAATTCAAAATTATGTTTATAAAACAACCTAAAACATGCAAAGGTTTCTAGGTTGATCACCTATTCAATTTTAATGTCCCATTTGAACAAGTGAATATAAGATCATATCAACATGCAACACTAAGCAGATGGAGGCCTTATCTTAACGTTACATTCTCAAGGTAAGTAAACTCCTTTACTAATTATAACACTTTATAATTCTTGTTTAGATTGGTAAACATCGCATGCTTAACTATCTCTTGCTTCAAAACCCAAAACGCTTTTGATGACTTTGTTAAGGATAACCAAACTAAGTAGTAAAATTCGCATTTTTACCTTATCTCCGAAAATTAATGATAATACCCTGCGGAGGCATGACCTATTACTATTAATTAAGGGTTAATAAGCACTTTATGTTTGGAAAAGCTAACCTTAATATTTGCGGGACCTAAGTTTATTATGTTGTTATGAATTAATGAACTTTAGCGCATTGATAGCCAACATACAATAAACTTAGGCCCTGTTCATTTGGACTTATTTTCAGCAAAAATAAGTAAAAATAAGTTCAGTTCAGCAAAAATAAGTAAAAATAAGTTCAGTTTAGCAAAAATAAGTAAAAATAAGTTCAGTTCAGCAAAAATAAGTTCCGTTTCAAGAAAAATAAGTTTAGTTCAGCCAAAATAAGTTCGGTTCGAAAAAAATAAGTTCAGTATTACTATTAATGTTGTAATTATTATTCTTGTTTTCAATATTACTATTAATATTGTTATTGTTTTATCCACTTGTCCAACAAGTAAGCTGTAAGCTTAGCTTCCTTGTCAAGCAAGTAAATTAGTATCTTGAGTGTTCTTCAGATGGAGACTTGTGCAACAATGCCTGAATTATAGCTTAATCCTTAGCCTTGGCTTCGCTCCCGAACCTGCACAAAGGGACCCACCCTGGAGGTTTGGGTGGTGGTTCCCCCTCCGATGCTTAAGTCAGTTATCAGGAGTTGTAAGAGAAAGTAGAGATAGAAAGAGAAAGTGAGAGAGAATTTATCGGAGTAACTTTACCTTTGTTTGCATTGAATGTGTTTTCTCCGATTTCGGGGGTATTTATAGTGATAGCAAGTTGACAGCTAACCTTAAAAACTGACCTACAATAGTGGCCTCTGTTTGGCTAGGAATCCGATCATGACACGTGGCAGACCATGACTGGGGGATGTCTATTTACCACTCTCCTTCAGCCATTTGGCACTGCCTTGGGCTCGACTATTAGGCCAGAAATTCAATCCTTTTACCCAACTGAGTATAGCCCAGAGATTAAGCCTTATTTTTATTTTAAATAGGATGACACGTGTACGGCTCTGATGAGCCCATGTGTCGCTAAGGGAGCCGTAGATTTTCGGCTACCACATTTGCCCCTAAAAGGGCTTTCACTGTTGGCCCATCTGACGGTTAATGCCCTTTTACCCAAGGTAGCTTTTTGCTGGCCCGTCTGACGGTTACGGCCTGTTATACAGAAGGTAGTGTATTCAAAATGAAGGAAATGACGCGCCCTTTCTTGTGTTATACCGGTCATATTATACCGTGGGACTCCCTTTTCGGTCATTCTTGACCGGCTGCGTGAGTTTCTTATTCCTCTATAAATATCCTTGGTGTGAAAACATTCAATCATTTAACACCTCGAACAAATTTTTCTAGAGAGAGAGGCTCTGCAATTTTCTAGAGAGAGAGAGAGATCGTCCAGCTTCAGCATCCTTCACCGAATTTCCCAGACGTTCTTAGCAGGTATCGTTTCTTTGATCCTTTTATTCTTCTTTATTCTTTATTTTTTCTTAGAAAATCAATAAAAATGGAATCATCTTCGTCAAATAATCCTAGTCGACCAAGAGCTTGTCTTGACCCTAGAACCGATACTTCTTCTTCGGCACATTCTAGAGTTGGGCCTCTTCTGGCCGAGTACATATTTTTTCATAGTTTTGGCCGAGAAAGTCAGACGACAAAGTCTTTACTGTGCGGGGGTAATCTGGCGTGCGTCAAGCAAAGCGGCCCGTCTAAGACGAAAAGCAATAATTCCATCAAACAGCTCGGATATGGAGGAATCGGCGGACGAGTGCCGGATGAGGCAAGAGAGGTCCAAAGTGCTCGGTCTTTGGACGAGGCCTCCGTTTGACCATGATGCAGAGACTTGGAAATAAAAGCGAGACCCGTACTTACGGCGGGACGCCGATACGGAGGAGATCGGCGAAGGTAATAATGGTAGCGATCCCGAGGCTGCTGGAAGAATCGACGAGGCCTCTACCACCTCGTCGGAGATTAGAAAACGTTTAGGTCCCCTTTCGATCCTGGCTTCATTTTAGTTAACCGTAAGTGGTTAGAGAAACTAGGACCGAGACCCTAATTTCTTGTCGTCTTTCATGCCCATGCCGGGCTTCTCCTTTGTCATTCCCTAATAACGACGCGACGATCCCGAGTGCTCCCGGAGAGCCATTTCGCCGTCTATAAACCGGCCTAAGATCTTTGGATTGAGGTTTCCTCTTCACGACTTCGTAGAACAAGTCTTGCAAGCACTACCACATCGGCCATAACCAGCGGCACCAAACGCTGGGCACAACATCCCGACGTTTATTGCCGTCTGCGAGCTACGCGGCCTAGCCCTTTCCCTTCAAGCCTTTACCCATATCCATTATGCGTCCAAGGTACTGGGGCTATGGATGGAGCATGGCTCGGCATCAGCAACCGTCCCAGGCTTCATGACAGCTTGGGGGAAATCGTCAAAGATGCACGATTGGAAAGCCGATTTTATCTTTTTACGGGCGTCCAGCGACTATGTCACAGAGAGCTACAGATATTATAATAGATCCGTCACTAATACCGGACGGAAGCGGTCTTGGCTGGAGCTGGAGGACGAATTTGACGAGGAGGTGGTGGAGTACTTGAGTGAAGGAGTACTCCGGACCGGCCGCCGATCTTTTAAGGGACCGTCTAACTGGATACCCTTTAAGGAAATGTTTTACCAAGACGACTTCTTGGTTTGCCGGCTTGCGGTTGGGCGAGGATAAAGGTATATTTAAAATCATCCAAGTAAAACTCTTCGTCCATAACTCATATGACGAACACACATATTTTTTCTTTTGTATTTTCGGACTCGGCCGAGACAACGCCTCAAACCATCTTGGACGGGGAAATCAGCATGTCCCAATTTACGATAATTCTGTGGAAGGAGTATGCAAAGAGCGGCGCAGAAAAAGGGCGGAAACATTGGTAACCATATTTTTTTTTTTTTTTTTTTTTTTTTTTTGACGAGGACCATATGAGCTCGTCCCGGAATCGGCATCCAATTCTTGGACGTGGGTAACCCCGGGAAGGAGAGCGTCCGAGACTTGGACGGTCACCTCCTTGGGCCCACGCTCGTCCAAGAATTGGTGTCCAATTCTTGGACGAGAGTTACCCAAAGAAGGAGAACGTCCGGACTTGGGCCGGTCACCTCTTTGGGACCATGCTCGTCCAAGAATTGGTATCCAATTTTTGGACGAGGGTCACCGAAGAAGGAGAACGTCCGAGACTTGGACGGTCACCTTCTTGGTGTCTTGCTCGTCCAAGAATTGGTGTCCAATTCTTGGACGAGAGTCACCCAAAGAAGGAGGACGTCCAGACTTGGGCGGTCACCTTCTTGGGGTCATGCTCGTCTAGGAGACAGTGTCCAATTTTTGGACGAGAGTCACCCAAAGAAGGAGGGCGTCCGGACTTGGGCGTTCACCTTCTTGGGGCCATGCTCGTCCAACAAATAGTGTCCAATTTTTTGGGCGAGAGTCACCCAATGAAGGAGGGCGTCCCAGACTTGGGCGTTCACCTTCTTGGGGCCATGCTCGTCCAAGAGTTGGTGTCCAATTCTTGGGCGAGAGCCACACAAAAAGGAGGACGTCCGAGACTTGGACGTTCACGTTCTTGGGGCCATGCTCGTCCAAGAGTTTTGCACCAAATCTTGAACGAAGGTCGACCAAGGAAAGAGATCGTCCCGGACTTGGACGGTCACCTCTTAGGGACCGTACTCGTCGGATTTTTGCATCCAATTTTGGGGCGAGGGTCGGCCATAGAAGAACGTCCATACTTGGACGGTCACCTTCTTGGGGCCATACTGCGTCGGATTTTTGCAATAGTAGCTATTTTTTATTTATGACGATCAATCGATGCCTTTTCTTTTTGCGAGAAAAATGCTCCTACAAACAAACTTCCACAGGGAAGTCGTCTTCGTCCAAGAAGAGACCCACTACAGCCGCTGACCAGCCTTCAGCGAAGAAGCCTAAGGGCTTTACAAGGAAGAGGGCGGATAAGGCGGCTCCTGGCTGCCGAGAGTGGGGAGAAGAGAATGCCTCCCCACAAGCCAAGGCTCTTAAGAGGGAGCCTTCGGCTGCTAGGATCGGCCGAGGAGGAAAGGGATGCACACGCCATTTGCCGCTCTGCGTTTTTTGGCCGCCGATTCCGAGGTCAATCCAGGGGTCCGCCTTGGCTTTGGTTGCACCGGGATCGATCTGCTGCTGAGAACTATCCGGGGTTCGGCTCGGTGGCAAAGTGGTGACACGAGATGCCTCTAGGCTGTTAGGACGGCATCAATTTCGTGCGGTGAGTCGTATTACCCCAACATAGTTAGGACGATGCGGGTCGGTGGACGGTCCATGAGTCCGTCCAATAGACAAGCCATCGTCTTCCCTATCAAGATAACCGACTCTCCCCCTTCTTTCGAGATAAGGGCAAAGGCCCTGCTTATTCCCCAACTCCTCCCACTGCTGACTCGGACGAGGAGTCCTCTCCTGCCTTCGCCAAAATGTCGAGATTTGGAGAAAGAGCTGAAGCAGGAGCTCTTCAAATGCTTCCCCGAATCCTACATCAAGGGATTAAGGGGAGCGTCCGCCGGGCATGTGGGCCACATGTCTCGGCTTCTTTGCCGAGGTAGTGCTTTATGACTGCCTTGTTTTACACTTGTATAAATTTTCACTTTGCAAATCGTCTAACATCTTGACTTGTTTTCCTTGCCCCGGCTTCGGCTCGCAGCATGCTAGCGAAGATTGGGCGAGGGAGCTTAGAAAGGAAAATAAGCACCTCGTCCACCAAGCTACCACGGCGAGGGGACAAAGCCATCCACGACATCGAGATGGCTAACACCCTTCATCGCCGATCCTTTGGAAGCCTTGGAGAAGAGATCGGCACTCCTGGAGTCTGAGAACAAGAATCACCTTGTTAAAATCAACCAGCTATATTCAGAGCGGGATCGTCTAAAGATGATCATAGACGCTCTCTCTGTGAGTTGAAAGGCGAAAGGGATGTCGCTCTTATTTTGCTGCCGTGAGCTAAGAAGAGAGAACATGCACCTAAGAGCAAAGGCGCCCGTGCGGAAGGGAGGCGGCCAAGTCCTTCAACGATGCCAAAGAAGGGTTGAAACAAGTCGTCAATACGACCAAGGCTGGGCCGTCAAAGCCTTTGGGATCTTTGGGCGAGGAAGGCGAGGTCCCCGGCTTCGTTCGTCGTCTGGAGTATCAAGAGAGCGTTCATCGGGCTATGGTATGCGCCGAGGAACCTCCGGAGTTTGAAGAGTCGGGCCGACGAGGCTACTGCTGAGGTGGAGACCCCTAAAGACGACCAAGAAACCCGGCTCTCAAGACGAAGCCTAAGCTTAGGTTTATTTTCATGTTTCTTAGCTTGTTCGCTGTTGTATCTTTAACTCTTCAGCTCCTACGTTGTAATTCTTTACAAATTATATATGAAAGAGTATTTTTGCCAATTTCTGAAGAGTACAAAAATTACGTCCGAAGCAAAAATGTGAGTCGTCCGATATTATTGGACGGTCTACAATATTTAGAGTAAAAATGTGAGTCGTCCTAAGTACCAAAAGAGGCTCGTGCGGGATTGCCATCCTAGGATTGAACGATTTCTATCTTCGTCTAGGATTGAACGATTACCAATTTTGGACGAGGGTCACCCATTGAAGGAGAACGTCCATACTTGGACGATCACCTTCTTGGGGCCATCTTAATGCTGGAATTGGCTTCCAATTTTTGGACGAGGGTCACCCAATGAAGGAGAACGTCCATACTTGGGCGGTCACCTTCTTGGGGCCATCTTACGTCCGGAATTGGCCTCCAATTTTTGGACGAGGGTCACCCAATGAAGGAGAAGCGTCCATACTTGGACGGTCACCTTCTTGGGGCCATCTTAAATCCGGAATTGGCTTCAAATTTTGGGCGAGGTCACCCAATGAAGAAGAACGTTCATACTTGGACGATCACCTTCTTGGGGCCATCTTAAGTCTGGAATTGGCCTCCAATTTTTTGGACGGGGTCACCCAAATGAAGGACAACGTCCATACTTGGACGGTCACCTTCTTGGGGCCATCTTAAATGCGGAATTGGCCTCCAATTTTGGACGAGGGTCACCCAATGAAGGAGAGCGTCCATACTTAGACGGTCACCTTCACGGGGCCACCTTAGTGCGGGGCCATCCTGGTTTTTGGACGACCTACTCTCCTTAGCTCGTCCTATAGGCTTCTATTATCCCCCGCTCTTGGGCTTAGCTCAATCGTATATTGAAGTGGAGCTGAAGTCCAAGAGGGAGAAGCGGCCAGCCTTGGGCTGAACTGCTGAGTTGATGGGCGAGCGTGAGATACATGTTTTTAGCCGGCTTCCTTGAGGGAGCAACACTCGTCATTAAGTAGTGATCCCTTACTAGAGTGTGGACTACCTAGCTGTCCGTATTTTTGAAAGTAAGTATCCTTTACTAAGGGCTTATTTCGAGCCGGCTTTCTCTCGGAGACTTTGACGTTACTCTTACTAGAGGTTTTGTCAATTTGTCGGCCATATATGCATTATATATTTGGCCGGTCTCTTTGAGGAGTGATGTTCGGCGTAAATGCGAGCAATTCGACGTTCTGCTATTGTTTGTATTTTTTGTCCGGGTTATTGTCACTTTTAAACGAGTAAGCGATTTAATGCCCCAAAGTGAAGTAACTTGGTGAAAATAAACAATAAGATAAGATAGTAGGAATTGTATTATATGGATTTTGCTTGGTGAAAGCCAAGATGCATGTATCCAATTCTTTTCTTACTAATATGTGCCGTGGCACTTTGGAGTAACTACAAATTACCCTACTTATATCGACGAAGATGCGAGGCTAGACGTGGTACTTCTTTAAGTTGTGCGAATTCCAGGTACGCTGAATAGATCTTCCATCTAGACCTTGCGGACGAAAAGTCCCCTTTGTGTATTTCTGGACAATCGGATAAGGTCCTTCCCAATTTGGTGTAAGTTTTCCCGACTCTTTAGCTCGTCCAGTTTGCTTCCATCTTTCTCGAGAACAAGATCCCCCACCTTAAGCGGTCGTCTAACAACTCTTTTGTTAAACTCCCAGAGCCATACGCGGTTTGTACAATTGCATTCTTAGCAAGGCATTGCCCACGACTTACGGGACTTGGTCCAAGGCCGTACGTAATGCGGCCCGGTTGGCTTCCTCTGTGTATAACATGACTCGTAGGGTGGGCTCCTCGATCTCAATGGGCAAGACGGCTTCGGTACCATAGACTAGCATGAAAGGCGTCTCGCTTTGTAGAATTCTTAGCGGTTGTTCTAATGGACCATAACACCAATTGCGGTTCTTGACCCATTGCCCTTTGGCGTTGTCCGGCTTCTTCTTGATTCCATTTGATAGAATCTTGTTGAAGGACTCGACTTGCCCATTAGCTTGTGGGTGGGCGGCTGCTGCAAAGTGAGCTTTGATTTCTCTTTCGACGGCCATTCTTTCGGCTTAGGCGTTTCGAGCGTGGACCATTATCAAAAGACGATTGGCGAGGCATGCCAAATCGAGTTATAATGTTCTTCCCGGATGAAGCCCTTGACGTCGTTTGTTGTTATTCCTCGCATGGCTTCGGCTTCTATCCATTTAGTGAAATAGTCCCTTTGCTACAATCACAAACTTCTTTTGCCCGGCGGCCACGGGGAACGGTCCAAGGATATCCATGCCCCGTTTGGCAAAAGGCGGAGGGAACAAGATGGGGGTCAAATAGTTGGACGGCTTCGATGCACATTTCCATGCTTCGGCAAGTTGTCACATTTCTTTGCATAGACTAAAGCATCCTCCTTTAAGGTAGGCCGGTAGTACCCGGTCCTTAAAGCCTTCTCACCTAAGGCTCTTCCCCCGATGTGAGAGGCCTGAGCTCCTTCATGGAGTTCTTTCGGAATCTCCGGGACCATCTTTTACGGTGACGCACTTGGGCGAGGCCGGTTGAACGACTTTTTGTAAAGTGTCTCGTCCCATAGTTCAAACCACTTGTCTCGGCCTTCACATACTTGGCCTCTACGGGATCCGAAGGCGATCGCCTGTCTTCTTGTATTCTATGATCGGCTCCATCCGGACATTCCCTCGGGTGAGAAACATAATCTCCTCTTGGTCGATGCTCTTTTTGGGTTTGACTTCCCAAAAGCTGTTCTTGGCACATCACCCTCAGTAGGGCGCAATTTCGAGAGAGCATACGCTTGATGATTTTCGACCTTGGCACTTGGTCGAGGACAAATCGTTTTAATGGTTCAATCTCATCCTTGATCGATCGCATATATTTGCCCATTGATGCTTCTTTGCATTCAAAATCTCCGTTGACTTTGGTGACAACTAAGAGAGAGTCGATTTTGCCTCAATCTCTACGGCTCCAGCCGCCTTGCACATTTTGATTCCGGCCAAGAGTGCTTCATATTCGGCTTCGTTATTGGACGCTTTGAATTGGAATCTTAATGCATATTCAAATTTGTCCCCTTCGGGAGATTGACAAATGATTCTGCTCACCCACCCATTGGTGTGGAGGATCCATCAACCATGAGCGTCCAATGCTTCCTTCCTTGGTGGATCGGATATTGGCTTTATGGTTGGCCGAGTAAGCTCAACTATAAAATCGGCCAAGGCTTGCCCCTTAATGGCCTTCCTTGGTTCAAATGATATGTCAAACATGTTGAGCTCAACCGCCCATTTTAACATTCGCCCGGTGGCTTCCATCTTCTGAGAACTTGCTTTAAAGGTTAATCGGTATAGACGAGTATCTTGTGTGCCAAAAAATAGGGCCTTAACTTTACGCTGGCCATGACAAGGGCCAATCCAAACTTCTCAACGGGGAGTATACCGGTTTTCCGCGTCCTTGAGCACGTGACTCCACGAAGTATATTGGGATGCGGACGGATTCTCTTTCGGCACGATAGGACGGCACTCACGGCTTGAGTGGATACGACCCAAGTATACAAACAATTTTTCCCCCTCTGCCGGGGCCGACCAACCTAGGCGGTGCTTGAAGATGATCTTTGACATCTTTGAAGGGCTTCCTCCGCCTCTGCTTTGTCCATTCAAACTTGGCTTTTTTCTTGATCGTGGCAAAGAAGTGATGGCACTTGTCGCTGACTTAGACAAAAATCGTCCAAGGGCGCCAAGCAACCCGTCAGTCGGCCGTTGTACCTCTTTTACCTTCGAAGGAGACTTCATGTCTAGAACGGCTTGAATCTTTTCGGGGTTGGCTTCTATTCCCCTACGATCCACCAAGAAACCTAAAAACTTCCCCGACAAAACCCCAAAGACACATTTCTTTGGGATTCGGCTTCAACTTGTATTTCTGAGAGTTTCAAAAGTTTCTCTCAAATCACCAACATGGCTTTCTTCTTGACGGCTCTTGACTATCATATCGTCAATATATGCCTCCATATTTCGTCCTAAGCTTAATTTGAAAAACATTATTGATCAATCTTTGAAAAGTGGTCGGGGCATTGCGTAGGCCGAATGGCATCCTCACCCGACCATACAACCCTTTTTCGGTAATGAAGGACGTTTTGTCTGATCCTCGGCCACATTGGGATTTGATGAAAACCCGAATATGCGTCCACGAAGCTCGGCAAAGCATGGCCGGTGTGGAGTCTACTAGGCGATCCAACTTAGGCGAAAGGGAAGCTGTCCTTAGGGACAAGCCTTGTTGAGGTCACGTGTAGTCCACACACATTCTCCAGGTGCCATTAGGCTTTGGTACCATAACCACATTTGCTATCCATTCCGGATAATAGGTTTCTTTGATGAACTTGGATTCCAACAACTTACGAACTTCTTGGTCGACCGCTTTGGTTTCTAGCCAGGTCCCAAATGCCTCTTCTTACGGCGAACCGGTTTCAAATTTGGATCAACATTCAATCGGTGGACGGCTACTTCGGATCGATTCCGGCATTTCCTCGGCCCTGATAGGCAAACACATCTTGAAACTCTTTCAACAAGTGGACTAGATGACCCTTCAAACCGGGGCGAGCGAAGATCCGATTTTGAGGGTCCTTTACGGGCCGAGCTTCATCCAGGCGTACTTCTTCGGGGGCTTCCGCTGGCTGCGGACGTTCTAGTGTTAGCCCCATGATGGCCATGACCTCTTCGGACGAGGAGGGTTCTTCCTTGATGATTTCATATTTCCTCTTCTTCTTTGGGGAGATGTTCGGACGCCTTCCTTGAAGGGAGCGAGGCGTACGAGGGCTCTCAAAGGTCGGCTTTAACGAGGCGACTTGATCTTTGACAAATCCGGACGTTTTCCTCTCGCTAGCCATCTTCGTACGATCTTTCTCCATTCCAGGCGTTTTCCTTTCGCTTGACCAACATCTTTTTTTCGGCGATCCTTTCTCTATTCCAGGCGTTTTCCTTCGCTTCGGCAACTTGCGTGCGGTCTTGCTTGTCGGCCTTCCATGATGATGGTTTGAGTAGTTAGGTAACATTCCCTAGCCGCCTGCTTTGGTCTCCATACAAGGAGCCGATCTTGCCGTCATCACACTCGTACTTCATCGACATCGGGTGAGTTACTATTCTTTGCTTTGACACGATTCGAGTTGGTCGTCCAAGAATGACATTGTAGGCTGTCAAGTCTCGGACCACCAAGAACTTGATAAACGAGTTCTTGAGGCTTCCTTCTCTCCCGCTCGAACGGGCAAAGTCACGGTTCCCATGGGATGGATAACTCCTCCCCCAAACCCTATGATGGGATGGTGAACGGGAACTAAGTTCTTCTCCTCAAACTTTAGTACGGACGAGGCAATCGGCACTAATGATGTCCGTCGAACTTCCGGTGTCGATCGGGATCCTTCGACTCTCAAGTTTGCTATTTTCATTTCTACGACCAAGGGATCATCATGGGGAGTCCTCAACCTGCCCGATCTTGTTCACTAACTACCACCCTTGGGAAGGGCTCGGCCTTCGTCGATCGGCTAACTAAAACGCTCTAGGTAGTTTTGTGCCCCCCAAGCGGCAAATCCACCCGAGATTACGAGAACAACATCTTAATGCGTGCTTGCACTCTCTTTCTTCTTGTTATGCCAATCATCTTTCCTTGGAAACTTCCTTCCCCCTTGCGGCATATAGGAATTCATCTTTCCTTTTCGGGCTAGCTCTTCCAAAGCTCTCTTGAGGTGCTTACATTCATTAGTCTCATGACCCACAATCCTTGTGGAAGTGACAATACTTGCTCTTATCCCTAATTCTATAAGGGGTTTTCATCTCATTTGGGGCCTTGACTCATATTGATCCTTGATCTTCATGAGAATGGAGTATTGGTCTTTGTTAAACTCAATAGGATTGGATGAGGATGGCTCGGCCTCCTTTCTCTTGCTCCTTTTGGACGAAGTGGTGGTTGCGGCTATAGCCCGGGTCTCGGCCTTTTTGGGGTTGCTCTTCTTTGGGTGAGCAACCTCTTCGAGCTTCTTAGACTCGGGATGTTTTGCTTGACACACCTTCGGTAGCGTGGATAAACGCTTCCGCTTCTCTTAAAGCCTCGGCAAGAGTGGAGATTTTCTTCTTAACAAGATCAAACTTGAAACTTCCTGGCCTTAGACCCACGATGAAGGCGTCAAAGGCTACCCGGCATTAAGATCTTGGATGCGAAGTGCTTCTAGGTTAAATCTCTTAACAAAACTTCTAAGAGCCTCCTTAGGTCCACCGGACGACCTTGCCTAGATGCATGCTTGTCTTTTGCTCTTGCTTGTTGGCAACAAAGTGACTAGTGAATAAGAAAGCGAGTTCAGTAAAATTGTTGACTGAATTAGGGGGAAGATTATTGAACCACTTACGAGCTACTCCCTTAAGGTAGTTTGGGAAATTCTTACACCCAGTAGCATCGTCCACTCCTTGGACGTACATCGATGTTTGTAAGCGGACGGGTGATCATCGGGATCGGTTGTTCCATCAAAAGGCTCAATGGTTGGGAGTTTTACCTTTGGGAAGGGGGCGCCTCCATGATCCTGGCCGAGAATGGGGTAGGCCGGTTGATCCGGAGGGCTCCCAGTTGTCCCTCGATGGGCATGAACTCCTTGCGATATTCTTTCATTACGGGATTGGATGAAGTGTTTGCGAGCCTTTGGCGCCTTTATAGACCATGGGGTGAGCCCACTGTCTTCTCTGTCGCGGATGAACAAGAGAGTGACTTAAACTTCGTCCCTCCCCCTCGGACGACAACCTCAAAGGAGGGTCTCTTAAATATGGTGTAGATCCTGTCCGATCATTTGTAATGCGGCGGCTTTCTTTGCTTCTAGATACTCTGCGGCATCTGTTTCCATGCGGTGCCCGCTTGGGCCGAACATGGTCCCGAGTCCTCACCACCAAGTTCCAGTCCATCTTTCTTCGTTGATCATTATCCTCTGGCTGCTTTCCTCTTGACGTCCTCCTAGAGGGCTCCTGGCGAACATGGCGACTAGGACCTGGACGATCTACTTGAGAACGTCCTCTAGGACGAGGTGGATTGTTAGCGGTAGCTCGGGTTGTGATGAAAAAACAGCATATTGCTTTTAATGTTCTGGACGACCGCCGCCATCTTAGTCCGAAAGTCATTCAGCACATTCTCCAGGTGGGCGGCGATCCTTTGGGCGATCCAGGATTCACTTGGATGACCGGGTTCTTGGCTTGGTCGGGGAACATTGACAATGGACGGGGGTCTATATCTTCCTCTAGGTGGTCTTTCATGCTCCATAGTATCTTCGACATTAACTTGAAGGCTTCGATTCTGGCAATGTTGGACGATTGACGATCGAGTCATCGTTGCGTCTCCCCACAGACGGCGCCAAATGTTTTATCCACTTGTCCAACAAGTAAGCTGTAAGCTTAGCTTCCTTGTCAAGCAAGTAAATTAGTATCTTGAGTGTTCTTCAGATGGAGACTTGTGCAACAATGCCTGAATTATAGCTTAATCCTTAGCCTTGGCTTCGCTCCCGAACCTGCACAAAGGGACCCACCCTGGAGGTTTGGGTGGTGGTTCCCCCTCCGATGCTTAAGTCAGTTATCAGGAGTTGTAAGAGAAAGTAGAGATAGAAAGAGAAAGTGAGAGAGAATTTATCAGAGTAACTTTACACTGTTTGCATTGAATGTATTTTCTCCTGATTTCGGGGGTATTTATAGTGATAGCAAGTTGACGACAAACCTTAAAAACCGACCTACAATAGTGGCCTCGATTGGGTGAGGAATCGAGATCATGACACGTGGCGGACCATGGCTGGGGATGTCTATTAACCACTCTCCTTCAGCCATTTGGCCTTTCTTGGGCTCGACTATTGGGCCAGAAATTCAATCCTTTTACCCAACTGAGTATAGCCCAGAGATTAAGCCTTATTTTTATTTTAAATAGGATGACACGTGTACGGCTCTGATGAGCCCATGTGTCGCTAAGGGAGCCGTAGATATTAGGCTACAACAGTTATTATTACTAATATTATAATTATAATAACGATGAATTTGTAATTTTTTTATTTTTTATTTTATTTTATTTTAATATTTTTTATTTATTATTTAGTAATTATTATTTATTATTTATTATTATTATTATTATTATTATTATTATTATTATTATTTTTTATTTATTATACTTATTATAATTATTTATTATTGATTATTATTTATTACTTATTATTTATTATTTATTATATATTACGAATTATTTATAATTTATTATAAATTTTAATTGTTATTATTTATTATTTAATATTTATTTTTTATAATTATTATTAATATTATTTATTATTTACTATTTATTATTTATTATTTACTATTTATTATTATTATTTATTATTTATTATTATTATTATATATTATTTATTCTTTAATAATTATTATTTATTACTGATTATTGATTATTTATTATTATTTATAATTTATTTATAATTATTTATTATTTATTTTAATTATATTATTTATTATTTATTATTACTTATTATTCATTATTTATTATTTATTACTATTTATTATTTATTATTATTTATTATTTATTATTATTTATTATTATTATTTATTATTTATTATTTATTATTATTTATTATTTATTGTTTATTATTTATTAATTATTATTATTATTTAATATTATTATTTATTATTTATTATTATTATTATTTATTATTATTATTTATTATTTTTATTATTATTATTTATTATTATTGTTAGTTCTTAGTTATTATTTATTATTTAATATTTATATTTATTATTATTAATTATTATTATATTATTATACATTATTATTATTTATTATTTATTACCTAATATTTATTATTATTTATTTATTTATTTTTATTTATTTATTATTAATTATTATTATATTATTATTTATTATTAAAATTATTTATTATTATTATTATTTATTATTAATATTATTTATTATTATTATTATTTATTATTATTTATTTATTTATTATTATTATTATTATTATTATTTATTGTTTAATATTTATTTTTATTTATTATTTATTATTTATTATTTATTATTTATAATATATTACTTATTATTTATAATTTATTATATATTTTAATTGTTATTATTTATTGTTTAATATTTATTTTTATAAGTATTATTAATATTATTTATTATTTACTATTTATTATTTATTATTTATTGTTATTATTATTTATTATTTATTAATATTATTATTATTTTTTATTATTTTTTATTTTTTATTATTATTTATTATTATTTATTATTATTAATTATTTATTATTCTTTATTCTTTAATAATTATTATTTATTATTGATTATTTATTATTTATTATTATTAATTATTTATTTATTATTATTTATTATTTATTTTAATTATTAATTTATTATTTATTATTATTTTTTATTTTTTATTTATTATTTTTTATTTATCATTATTATTTTTTAATATTATTATTATTTATTATTATTGTTAGTTCTTAGATAATATTTATTATTACTATTTATTATTTAATATTTATTATTTATTATTATTAATTATTAGTATATTATTATATATTGTTATTAGGGCTGCTAATCGAGCTGAGCAGCTCGCGAGCAACTCGAGCTCGACTCGGTCAACGCTCGGTCAAAACTCGGCTCGAGTTAGCTCGGCTCGAGCTCGACTCGGCTCGAAACCTTAACGAGCACGAGTTGAGCATGACCCTGCTCGACTCGTTAAGCTCGCGAGCAGCTCGATAACTTTTTTTAAATATTATTTTTCTAAAAAATTATTTTATTTAATAAAAAAGTTTATTAAAAACTTGAGATATATGAACCAACTTACCAAGCACAATAATTTTTACTTTATGGTCCATGTCATGATTAAACTAGTAAGTTTTGAAAAAAAAAATACACGGAAGAAAAGAAAATTGAAAGGAAAACCCTAGTCCCCCAATTCCCATCCCAGGCTCCCAGCCGTCTCTCCTCACGCGTGTCTCCTCTGTCCTCTGAGCTCTGATCCTCTCTTTCACTTGAAGGTTGGCGAGTTGGCTTCTTGGCTCACTCATTCTCTCTCTCGGACTCTCGGCTTCGCTCATCAACATCAGTACATCACCATTCTCACTTCGGTCTTCTTGGCTCGTCAACATCACCTTATCACCGGCGCAAAAACTCACGATTTTCCGGCAAGTTTTTGGTGTTTCTCGACTAATATATGACAGGTACACTGTACACATGTTATCTTCTTTTACTCTTTTTTTTTTTTCTTTTTTCACTTTTTGCGTCATTTTTTAGAGGTTGGTTTCTTTTTGTACTGTATCAATCATGTAATTGTGAAGTATATGTGAGTAAAAGCAAGCTAAATTATTTCATTTGTGAGTGGTTGAATTGGAACGTGGGTTCAGTAATGAAGTGATTAATTGAGTTTTATGATTTGTTGGTCAGATTTTATTTTTGAGATTTAAGGTTAGAAATGGTAATTTTATGAAGTTTGATGTGAAATTTCATGCGGGTATGTGTTTAAATTCCTCGTAATTGTTCCTTTTTAATAGATCAATTTTTTCTTACATATATATACAAGTGTAATTGTTTTATCTTCTGGTGAATGATTTATCAATTATTTGGTTGATAATTGTTGGTCTTTACACTCTTGGGGTTGTGAAAGTGCCCAAATCAAGCTAATTATACTATGATTATTATGTCTTGTCTTGCTGATTATAGTGGTTGAGTTGGAATGTGGGTTGAACAATCATGGTGTGGTGTGTTGTGTTCTATTTGTGTGTTGTCTTCTTTGTATGTTCACCATCCAAATACATGATAATGATCAATATTTTCTTACATATATATAAGTGTGGTGTGTTTATTGTGGAGTGTGGAGTGGTGTGTGTGGTTAATGATGTGTTGTCTTACTTGTCTATTATCTAGTAATGTAGTATTAATGTAATACTATCATCCTTTAAATGCGAGATATGTCTAGTAATGTTGATAAAGACTGCTGTTCCTAATAATCCTAATGTTGTTGAGGAGTTCTTTGTGAATCTCAATGATGAGATGGAGGAAGATGAAGAAGAACCCGAGGTAGAGGAAGTACCTCCACCAATTAACACTCGTGAAGGTAATGATGATCTACTTCCATCGGGTCCTTTTAAGAGAGCAAGGCAATCTGGTGTTTGGAAAGATTTAAGTGAGCCAGAATTAATTAACAAAGAATGGTTTGTAAGATGTAAGCATTGTAAAACTAAACTTAAAGTTCTTAAGTCTGGTAGTACTACACATTATAAGCGTCATTTAGATAAATGTCCTAAAAAATCAAGGCAAAGTACATTGCTTAATTTTTTCGCCATCTCGATTCTAGTCTTTGGAACACCTGATTCTTCTTTTGTTAGTGCTTTGCATAATGGTAAATTAGACATGTTAAAGATGAGAGAAGGCATTGCACATTGGATTGTCATGCATGAAAAATCATTTTCAGTTGTTGAGGAAGAAGGTTTTAATTTGATGTTAAAGAGAGGAATTCCACAATGGAAAAGTGTGTCTCGCCATACCATAAGAAATGATGCTTTCAAAACTTATGAGATAGAAAAGAAGAAGTTAAAGGATTTGTTAAATACCATAGATAGGATTTCTTTGACCACTGATTTATGGCGCTCAAAGCCTCAAAAAATTGAGTATATGGTTCTTACGGCTCACTTTGTTGACCATGATTGGAAGCTTCAAAAGCGAATATTGAGCTTTGTTCATATACCTCCTCCTCGAAAAGGAAGAGACATAGCCAATTGCATATTCAAGTGTTTGAAGGAGTGGGACATTGAAAATAAAGTGAGTTCATTAATTCTTTTAAGTACTTTTCTCCATACTTGTTAGCTTATATTTACATTTTACTCATTTTATGTTTTACCTCTTTCTTAGGTTTTCACAATTTCAGTGGACAATGCAACGGCAAATGACACATGCATAGAGATCTTGAAAGAAACATTTTCATTGACTAAGAGGTTGATTTGTGGTGGGAAGTTGTTCCATGTTCGTTGTTGTGCGCATATCTTGAACATTATGGTTCAACATGGATTAAAGCAAGTGAAGACAATCATCAAGAATGTTCATGATACCGTTGATTACATCAATGGTAGTGAGTATCGGTTTCAAAAATTTGTGGAGCTTGTTCAACAATTCAACTTAAAGGAGAGAAGATTGGTGCTTGAATGCAAGACTAGGTGGAACTCAACTTATGATATGTTAGCTTGTGCAATCAAATTTAAAGAGGTATTTTCTAGACTTTCTTTGGAGGATAGAGAATATGTTTATTGTCCAAGCAATGATGATTGGGTTAAAATTGAGAAATTGCTTGAAATTTTGAAGGTGTTTAGTGATGCTACTAACATTATATCGGGATCCGAATATCCAACTTCTAATTTATTTCTTAGTGAGGTTTATAGGATTAAAGTGATGTTGGATAAGAATATGGATTCTTCTAATGATTTTGTTAGAAGTATGGTAAAGAATATGAAAGATAGATTTGACAAGTATTGGGGTGAATGTAACTTGCTTATGGCAATAGGATCGGTGTTGGATCCTCGTTTGAAAATGAAAGGTGTTGAAATTACATTTCCCTCAATGTTTTCTTGTGAAGAAGTTCGAGATAATATGCGTAGAGTTAGAGAAACTTTACATGAGCTATTTGATGAGTATGCTAGTGTGTATTTTCCTCCTACCATGGAACATAGTGGTGAATGTGAAGGTGGTGTTAGAGTTGAGGTTGGAGAAAGAAACACTACGGCATTGACTCAACTTTTACAAGTTGTGGCCTCTTCGGAGGTAGGTGGTGCTCAAAAATCCGAAGTTGATGAGTATCTTGAGGAGGGAGTGCTAATGGTTCAAGTGGGTGAAAAGTTTGATCCTATAGCTTATCGAGCTCGAGTCGAGTTTCGAGCCGAGTTGGAAAAAAAATTAACGAGCACGAGTCGAGCAAGAGCTTAACGAGCTTAACGAGTTTTCGAGTCGAGTCGAGCAGGGTTTGCGAGTTTTCGAGTCGAGTCGAGCAGAGCCCTGCTCGCGATCGACTCGCTCGATTAGCACCCCTAATTGTTATTATTTATTATTTATTTTTATTTATTTATTTATTATTATTTATTTATTATTAATTATTATTATATTATTATTTATTATTATTATTATTTATTATTATTATTTATTATTATTTATTTATTATTATTATTATTATTATTATTTATTATTTATTATTATTTATTATTTATTTATTATTTATTATTTATTATTTATTATTTATTATTTATTATTTATTGTTTATTGTTTATTGTTTATTGTTTATTGTTTATTGTTTATTATTTATAATTTATTATTTATTATTTATTATTTATTATTTATTATTTATTATTTATTATTTATTATTTATTATTTATCATTTATTATTATTATTATTTATTATTATTTATTATTATTTGTTCTTATTTATTATTTATTATTATTATTTATTATTTAATATTTATTATTTATTATTATTAATTATTATTATATTATTTTATATTATTATTATTATTATTTATTATTTTTTATTATTATTTTTTATTTTTTAATATTAATTATTATTATTATTATTTTTATTTATTAATTATTATTTATTATTTATTATTTATTATTTATTATTTATTAGTTATTATTTTTTATTTATTATTGATTATTATTTTTTATTATTATTAATTATTATTATATTATTATCTATTATTATTATTATTTATTTATTATTATTATTTATTATTTATTATTATTATTTATTATTTATTTATTATTTATTTATTTATTATTATTATTTGTTATTATTAGTTATTATTTTTTATTATTATTTATTATTTTTTATATTTAATTATTATTATTATTTATTATTATTATTATTATTATTATTTATTATTTATTATAATTTATTATTTATTATTATTATTATTATTATTATTTATTTATTATTTATTTTTTATTATTTATTATTTATTATTTATTATTTATTATTCATTATTTATTATTTTTTATTTATTATTTGTTATTTATTATTTATTATTATTATTATTATTATTATTATTTATTAATTATTATTATTTAGCAAATATAAGTTCAGTTCAGCAAATATAAGTAAAAATAAGTTCAGTTTAGCAAAAATAAGTAAAAATAAGTTATGTTCAGTTCAGCCAAAATAAGTTCAAAAGAACAGGCCTTATCCTGCAAAAAAAATATTTTCGAATTTCAAAATAGAAATTTAGGTCGAATTAAAAAAATCGTCTATTAAGCAAATTAAATCAAATTTAAATAATCCAATTAAATAAAACATCCATAATTCAATTCCTCCCCTTAATCAATTAAAATTAGTCATGAACACATCAAAATAAATCTAATTATTATGACCAAAAAACTATATGCAAGAGGCTAAAACTGATACCACTGTAGGATTATAAGTACTATAAGCGGAATTTCATGAATCACATCCATAAGCACTTAAAACAGGATCTCGTGCATATACATTCAAGGATCACATAATAGTTAAGAATTAACCTTTGACGCGTGATTTCCACAAAGCTCTTCGAGATCCGGAGATAGAACCGCAATTGAGAATTCTCTACTAGGTCCACGAATCCAGATCAATTCTCCACCAATGCTAGTTGGAAGGAAGAGGGACTCTTCTATTTCTTGGAGCAATATTACGTAGCTTTGAAAGAGAGAGAAAATAATGAGAGAATAAACTAATTGCCTTGTTTTCTCACCCCATACCTAATTATGGGAACAAACTAGGTTAGGAGTTCTCTCCTTTTCTTTCTCCTTGGCCGGCCACTCCTAGAATCCCTACATGGGCTCTAGGTCATTCTTTTATTGATCCAGATTGTGTAAGTGTGACCTTGTGGGATCCATCTAATTGGGCTTCGGGTTTATTATTTACTAAACCTGAAGTTCTATAGCATCCTCTAGCAAGACGTATAGACGACCCAATTTAATAAATTTATTATCTCCATAATATGATCCATGTTATATTTAATAATTGTATTAGAGTCAAGGACACAATTCCTTCATTAGCTACATCATCCAATTCTTTTGTACGTTGAGATCTCTAACCACATAAAACAATGATAATTCAAACTATAAAATTACATGTCAAGAAGACAAGAATTCACGTTTATAGATGAACACATTACTCAAGATAACTTAACATTTTTAGATCAGTAAATATAGAATATCATTGGTTATAGTAGGAGATTTGACCTTTTATGTAAGACAAGTATTCAAGCTTAGAGATGATAATTGGGCATAGTATTCAAGATTAATACACAACCTTATTAATGTTATACACAACCGCCCCCAATCTCTCCCCATTGCCATTAGAGATGATCACGGTTTATCCTGCAAAGTACGACAAACTGACCTCCTTCCACATTAATACCAGCTACCATCACCTCCCACCACCTCCAAAAACCACCTCAAAAGCCACCCACAACCCTCCTATACGCTTTCGAGTCGCTATTAGGGACTCCAGATCATACAAGGAGGCTGCCGCCCCATCAGAAACCCCTGAAGCACCTAAACTCCTTTCCCCTATTACCAAATCAACCCTCCAAGCTATTGATCCATGTAAACCCATCCATCAAACCTTTTCCTTTGAAGAACCAAATCCCTCAAAACTTAACTACTCTATACCTGAATCCTCGGCCCACAGACTGATGAGCTCATGAGCGCTTGGTGAAGATACGGAGAAGATCAAAAGTTCCCTGGGTGCAATTTACTTAGATGGTGATTATGTAGCGGCTATAAAGGGCCAAAAATATGAAGAAAAGGTGGAGTTTTTTCAACATAGTGTTATTGCAATGGCATCTTCTCCCAATCTTTCGAAGTTCTCTTGGAACATATTATTTTTTGGAGGGGTTAAATGCCTCTCAATCAACCCCATGGAGGGCATTTTACACCTTATAACTTTTGACACTGTGGAAGACAAGAAATCCATTATAGAAAGTAAATGGCTTGAACAATTGTTTAATACTTAGAAATGTTAATGACCAACGCGCATCATTATGGAAGGAAACATGGCTTAAAATATACGGTTTTTTTTTAAATCTTGAGTTTTTCAAAAAATTCACCCGGTACCCTCCATGTTTTTAAAATTCACCAGGTACCCCTAAGTTTCAAACTAATACACTCAAATACCCTTAATGACTAATGGCGCTAATTGTCGTTAGTCTTAACCCCTAAATAAACCCTAATTAACCTAATTAAACACTAATTAACCTAATTAAACCCTAAAACCTAACTAACCCTAACCCCCCTCCCCTACCCTCCCACCCCCTCGCAGCCCCCACCCCAACAGCCCCCCTCCCCCACCACCCGCGCCCCCCCACCCCCGTCACGAGCCCCGACCCTCCACCCCCGTCGCGAGCCCGGGAACTCCACCCCCTCCCCTACCCCCATTGCGAGCCCGGAACCCCCCCCTCCCCCACTTCTCGTCGCGAGCCCGAAACCCACTCTTCCCACTCCCCCCGGTCGCGAGATTGTAACCTCACCCCCTCCCTCACCCCTCATCGCGAGCCTAGAAACCCACCCATCCTCTACCCCCAGTCGCGAGCTTGTTCGGGTTGCGACTTTAGGCTGCGGCGGCGTTGTTCGAAAATTCACCGGGAGATCTCGAAAATGGAAGGGGGTGGTTTTGTAGCGGGCGGGAGTGGGGGAGGGGGTGGAGGAAGCTCGGGTTTGGGGCTGCGGAGACGGGGGTGCGGGAGGGGGGCTGCGGGAAGGTGTGGGAGGGGGTGGGGCGGGGTGGGGAGGAGGTTGCTGGGGTGGTGGGAGGGTGGGGGAGGGGTGGTTAGGGTTAGGTTTAGGGTTAGGGTTAGGATTAGGGTTAGGATTAGAGGTTAATTAGGGTTTAAAGCGAAAATTAGGGTTAATGACTAACGACGGTTAACGGCGTTAATCATTAAGGGCATTTGGGTATATTAATTTGAAACTTAGGGAATGCTTGGTGAATTTTGAAAACATGGAGGGTACCAGGTGAATTTTTTGAAAACTCAAGGGTACTTGGTGAAAAAACCCGTAAAATATATGGTGTTCCACTTGTTGCGTGGGGTTATGAAATTCCTACAACACGGGGTGTGTTTTTGGGTGTCTAATTTCCATCAACTATAAATCGTTCTACTGTGCTCAATTGCTCATATTCTAGTCTTCACGGATTGTCTTTTTGAGATAAACTATAAGTTAATTGTTGGGAAACGGTTTTCAGTTTTCGTATATGAAAATAGAAGTCCATGGAATCTCCAAAAATAAAGCGCTGGGTCATATGCAAATGGTGCAAACGGCAAAAATGGATCCTCAAATCCCATTGATCCGTCTCCAGGTTCGGCCTCCTCTGTTGAAAAAATTAACGAGTAAGAAGACCCATACAACTTTCTTTCAAATGATGACAATTAAAAGTCCAATAATTTGCTCTTTGAAAATCCCGCCATTAATTCTCTTGAGCAGCCAATACCCCATTTCCCACCAATTCCCGAGGAATGATAAACCTCTAACACTCTAACAAGGACCAAAGTGTAAAATAAAGTGAACTCAAGGCATATTACCAAGTACAAATAGGGGTTGAATTGTAAATAACAAGTGTATAAGATACACAAACATGTGTTGATGTATAGATAACAAATGTTTTAAACATACAAA
>CANSNZ010000340.1:0-125576 GCA_947646795.1 Beta lomatogona
AGATATCCTGAGGACAATGGTCGAGCCGAGGTCCAGTGACAAAATGTCGTTGTCAATCGGGCACAGAGGCGCTCCAAGCAGAAGCTACTAAGGGAAATGGGCGGGAACGGCTCCCGCTTGTCCTATGGGGTGGCCAGGACGACTCCAAAGAACGCCACTAGACACCCACTTCTCATCATTTATGGATGTGGAAGGCTGTCATCAACCGGAAGTCTGAGTCCTGCATGGTATGGTTTAATGATTGAAAAATGAAAATGATGATGCCTTAACCACGTGATGTAGATATTGTTGACGAAATAAGGAGCAATCTGAAGTCGAGAATGGCGATTACACCCCGGCGAGTGTGGCTCATAGGTACAAACAGAATGTGGAGGATAAAAGTGTTCCCCGAGAAGGTGGCGGGTCCTGAGAAAGGATTACAAGATCCCAGCGATGGTAGTTAGGTCTCACACAGGAAGGACCATACCAAATAAGTAGGTCATAGAGGCGAGGGCATACTCTCTTATTAGCAGATGGGACACCTATTCTAAGAAGTTGGAATGCAGCCCTTTTCAGAAAAGGTATTATTCCTAAATCACCTTTGTCATTTGTCCGGTATGTTGTGACTCTTCGGACACTTATGTTTCCCTTTTAACCTATTTGTTATTTTGGTATTTCCTTTCTTATTTATTTCTTTTCCAAGCCATTACCGACTTAAGCATCGAGGGCCGTTGGCGCACTAACGACGACGTTTCTAACCTTTTGTTTTCTTGGGTAACTACTTATACAAAGAACTCACATGGAGGCAACTACATTAAGACAACTACCTACTTAAGTATTCAAGACTTGCTCACACCCGGTTTTCGAGGATATGGTCTGCGTAACAACTAGTGGCTTACACCATCACATCAGTCTTATGACTCTACAAATTAACAACTACCATTGACAACTATAATTCGACAAATGCGATTTAACAATTGTAAATCAACAACTAGCCATAACGGCGACAATTTCAAAACAAATTCACATAAACAAAAGCAAATACAGGGCCGTGA
Source organism: Beta lomatogona (assembly GCA_947646795.1). Lineage (NCBI taxonomy): Eukaryota > Viridiplantae > Streptophyta > Magnoliopsida > Caryophyllales > Amaranthaceae > Beta > Beta lomatogona. The sequence goes on from CANSNZ010000340.1 coordinate 1,035, forward strand.
TGCCCACCCAGGCCGCGTGGACATCAGAGATAATTGTTCAACAAAACACACTTCAGGCACGTGCCTTTATGAGCGACATAGTAAAAGTATTGTTCAAAAAAAAAAAACCACAAGTAAATATTGTTTGAAGTATAGACTAATCAAACTACGGTTAAATCCTCCGTCTTATCCTTAGGATTGCGCCTCCCGTCATCACACTGGTCAAGAACGAGTCTTATGGTCATCTTCTCCATTTGCGCAGGCTGCAGTTGACACCGCCCATCTTACGCGCCTTTTGGAGTTGACCTCGCCTTCCTCGGGAGTAGGCCTGGGTGGGTGAGACGCGGTCACCAAAGCGCTACCAAAGATAAAAGTATATTTTCCCTTCTTTTCCAAAACAAATGAATGTAAGTGGCAAGTAGGGTCGTATCCACGAGAGACTTGGGGGACTAACTCATGCTTATAATAGATCAAATGGGGGTTTTTTAATTAAAGAAGTGAATAACTAAATACGAAGAACTAAAGAACAATAAAGAAGTAATGTAATCAATAAGAGAAGAATCTTGAGTTCGGTTAATGGCCACTTCCACTCATACTATTGATCATTGGTTTCTCAAATGTGTAACTTTACTCTTAATTACTCAAAGATGGAAATCAAATTCCTTTCCCTCAAAAGAACCATTAAACAATCACAATAAGATGATCATAAAACTTGAACTAAAGATTAATCTAATCTAATCAGAGATTAAATTCAAATCAATAGAACGTCAACGAACTAGGAAACAATGAGCCAATTAACAAATTGCTAGCGCAACATATTCAAATTGGAAATTGTGATTTCTCTAGTGATTAATCAAGAATAATCGGATTCATTGACCAAACCCTAGATTGCTACTCATGAAAGAAGAACGAGTGTGATTCAACCTCAATTCTAAATCCTAGCAAAGATAAATCGGATGTATAAACTAGTAGTACTCCTAGCAATACATACAATAATCATAGATCAAAAACAAGAAATCATAATTATCATTAAGAAAAAGTTAACAAAGAGAAACCTCACAATAATAGACCGAAGCTTGATTAACCGTTCTCAAGACTAGATTTAGGCTACGATCAACATAGCATCCATCAAAGAAATCTTCAAAGTAATGATTCGAAACTCCAAAAGGGAAAATAGGGATTAGGGTTCTTTTTCTCTATTCTCTCTAATTAGGTCTAGGATTATATCACATCCTTTTTTAAAACAACGTTTTTCTAATTAATAAAACCTACGGAAGGCCGAAACTGCCGAAGAATCATAACAAGATCGAAGTGCGCAACCCCGGGGCGGATATGGTTCGCGAGTCGGGCCTTCGCTGTTGACAATTTTTCCTCCGCTCGAAGTGCACGACTCGGGCATATATGGCACGTAAGTCGGGGCTATACCTTTGCCAAATTCCCGCTTACGCTCGAAGTGCGCGGGTCGTGCGCATCTAGTGCGTGAGTTGGGCCTTCACCACTTGCTGGGATTTAATCTTCAACCAACTCCCGAGGTGGGCTCTTCAACTCCCATGGTGGGCAATCACTGCTGTAAATGATCATCAACATATAGAACCACAAAATATCCTTAAATCTCCTCTAATTTCTCAAATTCATCATAACTCCCTCTTCTCCATACTAAGATTTAGATGAGTAAAACTCTCCTTCTCAAGACTTAAACCTTAGTAAAATAGACTTCTCAACACTCTATAATCGCATATAACTTGGTCACATCAAATACCCCCACACTTGAACTTTACTCGACCTCGAGTAAACTAAAAAAAAGGTCAATGAGGCACCCTTCCATGTTATTGCTCACCTTTCACTACTCCCCCTATCTCTCCATCCTAGTGTATGGTAAAGGTTTGCTATTCCCCCGAGTCGCTCAAAGCCAATTGTAAGGGTAAGAGTCACCCCCACACTTGAGCTAAAAGCTCACCTGAAATAATGTAAATAGCCTTCTCACACTATGCTCAACACCAAGATAATAAGAATGTATGACTTTAAACCGACTCTCACAAAATTTCTCACTCCTTAAATAATACCAATAAAAAACAATTCACACCCCCAACAACATAAGAAAACACATTGACGACAAACGAGAGAAACATAACTATCAGATTCCATGTCTAGTACATAAAAGTCGATGGAGGAAACGGAAGTTTACCAACATGAACTAACACATCCTCTACTTTACCCTTGGGATAAGAGTTGGATCCATCAGCTAATTGCACTATGACATTCGTTGCATGCAAAGGGCCAAGCGCTAAAGACTTATATAGTGAAAATGGAATCGCATTAATTGAAGCACCTAAGTCTAACATAGCTTTAGGAATACCAATGTCATTAATAGTGCAAGGGATGGTAAACATGCCTGGGTCATCATACTTTGGAGGAAGTGTATTATGAGAAATAGCGGGAAACATGCTCACTAGTTTTCTCTATGTTGGGTAAAAACAGAGAACTTACCTCCACATTCGCGTACGACCTCGTATATACCTTTTTGTTGCTTTCATAACTCCTATTGGCCCGCAAAGCTTTTGGAAAAGGTGGGGGGAGGTCTATGCTTTGGAAGTAAAGTAACTTCCTTGTTTCTTGTAACCATGTTTTCTCCCCCGTGTCACTGTGTATCACCCCCTTATCATGATAGCGCTCACATTCTTCTTTGGGTTAACTTCCATTTGGGAGGGTAATTTCCCCCAAACTCATGAGCCTCCAGCTCGCTCACTTGCACTCGAAACCTGGCTCATCACGTGTTTCCAAATTCTTTATACTAGAGCGGAGGTTTCCTCCTGAACTGTACCATATTCCCTTGCATGTTGGTCACATTCTTGGTTAAGGCATTGAGCATATCTTCAGTAGACATTGTAGAACTTTGCCTCATACCCGATTATGACCCTGATGTTGACCCTGAACTGGAGCTTGAGGTCCCATGAACTTATGTTGTGGTTGATGATACCGTGTTGGGGCAATTGTTGAATTAGAGACGTGTTGTAGTTATCTTACGGATTCCTAGGTGCAGTAATCACATCAAGGTAGTATCTTTGGGCGAGTTGTAATTTCACTTTTGAAATTTATCTAGCGAAATTAGGGGCAATTGTTGTGCAAGTAAAAATCAACTTGTTTAATCAAGCGAAATTAGGGGGCAATTGTTGTGCAGTAAAAATTCAACTTGTACCTGTCCAGATTCAGAGGCATGATCAGGGTTGTGGACATGTCCTGATTTCATCTACATGACCGGACACGTGGTGTAATCCCGCGTTGAATAAAGTCATAAGTCCGTTGAAGCAGTTGAGAGAAAGAAGGGTAGCACGCCCAATGACCGAGGATCTTTAGGCTGGAATATCTATCATTTGTAACAACCTAAAATGGTAATATTAGTCGATTGATTTATTATAAATAGGGATCATGTAGCCAAATATAATGCATTAGCTTTTTTCTCACTCTTCTTTACTACATTACACTCGACATTCTTGTATTCTCTCGTTATTCCATTGACAATAATACGATCTCTACTTTTTTATTCGGTCTCATAAAGCACTTAGATTGATTGCCTAAACTATCATTGATAGATTGATTTCTTTGGTGAAATTTATCCAAAACAAGGTGATACAATGTTAGAACTGGATGCAACAAATAACGGTAGCTTTCATATGATATTACAAACAGAATCTAATACTAATCCTATGACAGCCATAATTTCTCCAGGAAAAAAGAGAGTTTATGATAAATATATACTTCCTCCGTTCCAAAATAAGTCAAACACTTCTTTCATTTATGTGGAAACTTTTTGCGGCATGTGCTGTTTCATTTATTTTGGAACGGAGGAAGACAACATTATAAGTTTATAACACAGAGAAGCGGAGGCTGGAACTTATTGTGGCCATACATTTATGATACAAACAACAAACTTCCAACTGACTATCAGCCAGGCACAAAGTAATCCATCTTCTCCACGGGAAGATTCAGAACTGACGTTTCCACCTACAGAATAGGTCGATAATGAACACCATATTAATTCACAATCTCATCCCCGAATATTTGGAAATGGATGATCCTCCCCCTCCCCCCACCCACAACCACCTTTTCCCTGGGGTTATGACTTATCATAGCGGCATTATAGAGATGTATCTCTAAAATTTCAAAAATGGCCCAACGAATTACATTGGTTTCGAAGGGAAAAACAATGCTAATGATTTTTGTGCATAATTTCAATTACACAAGTGCTCTTCAGGGTTTAAGTGCTCTTTTTTGGAGCGAAATAAATTTAAGCGTATAACTAGTCTCTTGAGCTGTTATTATCATAAACAACGGGAATATCATTGGGTTCAATCAATCATGAAAAGAAGACTAAAGAAGACAGAAATAATGATACCTCTTCAAATGGAACAAAGATGATAGGAGTCAAGCCCCTGGTGTATGAGACAGCAGGCACATCAGGATTATGTGTCTCACCATCCTTAAACAATATCAAGCATATTGGCCTCATTATTATTAACACCACTAGTGACAAGTGAAACCAAATCCATTCTGTTATTAGCTCCTGCTGTTGTCCCTCTCAGCCTGAAACAAAGCAAGTCAAGGATTAGTCCAAAGGAAGATCTTGTTATAACAAGTAATCACTTACCAAAAGGTTCATGCATTAACGGCTTCAGAAATGATAGGTTCCAACTCAGCTATCATTGAGCAGATCATAAATTTCTAAGCTCTAATTTGCTCAAGGTCATGCCAAAATTTTGGGAGATTATACTTTTGAGTATATATATATATATATACTACCTCTGTTTTGTTTTAGTTGTAACATTTGCTTTTTGGCACTATTCATCAACCAACTTTGTTAAGTAATCTCGCACCATTATATAAAAAAAACATAGTCAAGTGGGTTCTTTGCATTAGTCGCAATGCGATGATTCCAAATATCAATTTTTTATAATTTTTACTTACACCCAATATGAGATATTAACGTTCAAATAAGTTGTCTCAGTAAATGTGAAAAAGCAAATATCAAGTAACTAAAAATACGTAGAAGTATATATGAACTTTGTTGCACGAATTCTTGCCGGTTCACATGCACACGCACGCACGCGCATCCACCCACACCACGCGCACACACACACACGTACACACGCACGCACCCCACCCACACGCACACGCACACGCACGCACATACACATGCACTCACGCACGCACACGCACGCACATACACATGCACTCACGCACGCACACGCACACGCACGCACGCACAAACACCAGGATAGCCAATATTCATTGCTGGAAAGCTAAATTTGTTTTCCAAAGAATAATGCAAGAAATAGAGGCATCTAGAACAATCTGAGCTCTAAGGTATGTTCTTTCACAGCCGCAACATAAAACCTGTCACGGTATATACAGTTGAACCCAAGCACAAACAGCTATGCAGAATTTGAAGTTAAATTATATGCTCAAAGGTACGATTTGTATGTAATCGTATTTACACAATCACACAAAATTTCGCAAATGAATCATCTGCAGCAGCATAGACAAGCCATTCTATGAAACAACTTAACCGAATTCTCAATACAGTCGGCCTCGTGCCTGGGTACAGAAGTGCAGCTTCAACCTGAAAGAAACGGAGGAGCCTATTCTAAATTAGAAAGTACACCAAAAGATTAATTGTTTACATGCCCTCCCCAAAATTTACCCTTTCCAGGTGCATGGGAGGTGTGACTGTCGACATGCACACACATGCATAAAGAGGAACAGAAAATATGAACCTTGTCATAGGACAATGTGTATTGTCCGCGATATACACACTCTGCTTTAGATTGTCTAAGGTTCATGAACTTTGCAACATCTTTAAGTTTCTGATAAGAATTCTGGCCATTTAAAAAGAAGGTAAAATTAGCTATCATACGAAGATGATACAACAAAAGATAGGATAGACGCATGTTCGAAGAATTTAGTCAGATAGATCACCAAACCTTGTACAAAAATCATCCAGAGGGGTAAATTTTGATGTATTAGTAATAGCACACCTGCAAAAGAGAAAGAAGATTAGACAGGAAAGTAAGAAACAAGGCCAAAGATTGTCTGCTCTTTGATCCAGTTGGCTGAACCTCCTGAAACCTCTAGAGTACAGTCTCGGGACGATTTAGAAGATAATTTTCAGCTGAGGGCTTCTAACAATTAGACTGACATAAAGACAGCAACAAACCATTAGACTTCTAAGTTCTAACCAGAATATCCTATACTGATAACTGTCATAACCAAAGTTTCAAATCCTATGAACCTGAACAGAATACAAGTTACAAGTTTACAACAAGAACACCAAGTTTCAGTTTTATCATCAACTAAAACACGAGAGAAGAAAAAAGACAATAGGAGCTTTCAGATATGAAGTTGATATCTTTGCTCTAGTTAAACGAGGCCCATAATGCATTACTGTTTCTATTACAAGTATCAAGTTCATGGGCATTAGCATAATCTATTTTCTGTAGAAAACAAGAACTGTTGGAGAAACATGTTACGTTGTTCTCAACTACAAGTATCATTATTCATATGCAATTATCAGGGCATCCAATCCAAGTTCAGGATAAGATTCCCTTGTTTCCATAATCCCTTCCTGTTCATCTTACTCAAACTAAGTGAGTCTATGGGAAGGAGTATGGGCACCTTTGTAGTTCTGCTCTACTGCTTGAAATTTGAGTCTATGCTCTAATAACACTAGAAGAAGTGACTTACCAAATGTACTGGATTTGAAACTTTCCATTCTGCTATTCCAGCACGTATATAAGTATCCTACTCATATAAATGCCTGCATGCAGCAATCGCAACCTTTAATTCCTTTAATAACATTTAAATGCCTGGATTTTGTATAAGGACATAAAAAAAAAGGTTCAAAAATCATCATAATTTCAAGCTACAATTGTACAACGGCAAAATCATCAAAATTGCGAGCTTTGTCACTCATGCGAAAAAAAAATGAAACAAAAAGTCATTTGAGTCGCTAGTTGATACACCTTCACATTATTAGAGACTCAAGGCAAGCATCATGGTTGTTTTGCAGCTTCCACTAACAGCCAACAACCACCTTCTCATACGAAACATATCTACTGCTTATCTATTTGACATGGTCAAGTGCATCGAAATTTCAAATGAATTAAGAGCAACACATATTACTGCCAAAAAAAACTATTATCTTCCTCTTGGGATCAACCCTTATTTGCTAGTTAGTCATAGCAATATCCACAAACAAAATTATTGATTGCCAACCTCTCCCTGGTGTTCAAAAAATTAAGATGAGGAATGTACTGTTTCAGTCCTATACATTCTCACCTTTAGAGAACTTCAGGTCCTCCCTTGTCTCATTTCTTCACTATTATGTTCTTAAGAGTAGGAAAAACTAGTATTGAAAATGTTGAATTCGATTGATGAGCACATGTGAGTGTCCTACATTGGAGAAAAGAGGATTGACTAGACTACTTTATAAGCCTTGGAGTTACTCCTCCTATCACCAACTGGTTTTAGGATGGAACCTCCTTGGGCTTGTAAGTGGGCTAAGCTCTCATTCTCCTTATTGGGTTACCCAGACCCATTTCATATAATCTGAAAATTAACATGGTATCAGAGCCCAGGTTGTGGGTCTCTTCTAAACTAGGCCTTTAATCAAGCAACTGGATAAGGGTTTACCTCGACAGGATGTCCAGCCCCTAAGAGGATTATTTCTGATTGATTTTCCAATTAGCTCTAAATTCTAAAGACAATCACCAAAATTTGACGCGCTCATTGTAAACAAGTCAAAGATATCTAAACTACCCAATATAGGGCAAGTAAAGGGTCGAATCCACAAGGACTAAGGGAGGCACCAATAAGTATCGATTTATGATAAGCTAAGCAAAGTCTAGGTTTTTGAAGATTTATAGATGAAAAGACAATAAGAAAAATGACTTTGGGAAGGGGTAACCATCAATCAACTCATTCACAAACCAAGCAATCACAAAGGGGAATCAACAATGGGGATCAATTAAGGGGAATTGTTCATCCATTGGTACTCTAACCACTCTCTCGAGCTAGCTAAATTGGCCTAGTTTCTTACTGAAGACCTATTCTCATGGCTAAGGCATTCAACCAAGCATATCCATAAACATGATGAACTTAAACAAGCAAACTAAGTCCCCTATGCTAGGTAGTCCATATTCTCATGGTCCTTCAAGCCTAATAATCGATTTGAGGCAACCCCTTAACTTCATCTCTCGATCCTTCACTAAGGGTACCTAAATTATGCTTCTATGATGGCCAATCACACAAACATTCATGAAAATGCCAAATCAATTAACCAAAATTATCCCAAGTCAAAACCCAATGTTGGATTTAGAGGTTCATGAACTCATTAATGGCTTCAAACCCTTCTCAAAGAAATAGCTACTCACAAATCATGATAAATTATGAACTAAAAGACATTAACAACTATTTTTTTTTTTTTTTGATAATTTCGAGTGTTCTTTCATTAATAATAAAATCAGGAGCAAGATGGCCTCAACAGAAGACAACGTATTCCCTCATTTAAGAGGGAAACTTTTATAGTGCAAGGCACACCTTGGGTTGAGGAAGCCACCAAAAACTCCCTACAAGTAGATAGACAACATCAGACTTGGATTCAAGGGCCAAGTTGAAACAATGGGTCAGAGCCATGCGATGAATTCCGATTGTCGATGAAGTCCTTGCTTTGGTAATGAATCTGCCACAATGTTTGAATTTCTGCGCTCATGGATGATTGAGATATTCAAGCCCTTCTTGCAAGCATTTCTTATGAAATTAAGATGGAAATTCATGTTCCATGGACCGCCACTATCATTGTTGCACCATAATACTGCAGTTGATGAACCCAACTCAAGAATTATTTCCCGATTTTTCATGGCGTCGGTGGCAAGGGAAATTGCAATTGCTCGATATATGGCTAGAACCTCCGCACAATTGATTTCCATGAACGGAATTGGGGAGGAAAATAAACACATGAAGCTTCCTTGGTGATCACGCAAAACACCTTCAATGGCAGAACAAGAATTTAGAATACTTACCGACGCATCGACGTTCCATTTGACTTGGTTTATGTCTGATGGAGTCCACATTACTTGAGGAGGAGTCATATTTGGGGTATTTAGCAGTGCAACCTTACCATTCCAATCCAAGCATGATGGATTTCGTTGTATATCTGAAGGCGAATACGGGAAATCATCATTCCAACCCGTAATCCACCACCCTAATCTGAGAAGGATGAGATCTTGAAAATTGCTTGCCACGGTATGGGAATCACCAAAGATACGAAGATTTCTTTCTTTCCACACCGTCCATATTATGATGAAGAAAGCAGCGACCCATACCTTTTTGAAGAAAGGCGTTTTTTTCGAACTTTGCCATTGATCAAAAGCATCACGAGGGGTGCTTGAAAAGACCCATTTGACTCGCCACAAGTCAAGCCACCAAGACCATAATGATTGAGAAACTGCACAGTGAAGCAGTAGATGAGCACTCGATTCTTGACTTGAAGCACATAAAGGGCATATGTCATGATCAAGGGGAATGATACCCAAAGAAACCAATTTTCTTCGAGTGTTTATTTTTTCAAGAAGGGCAGTCCACACGAAGACTTCGATGCGGTGCGGGACTAATCCTCGCCATAAACCCTTGATGGCATCATGTTGCGGAAGTGGGGCTAGTTTATCGAGTTCCATTGTGACTGATTTAGTGGAGAAAGCACCCGACTTGTTGAAAGCCCAAATCCACTTGTCTTTGGATTCATGGGCTGGGCAGACTTGCAGTAATAAATGGTCGAGGTTTAATTTTTCCGCTAGATCTTGTAGGCGCAAAACTCTTCGCCACTCAAAGCTCCATACCCAGCTAAAACCTTCCCAAAAACCCTGTGATTCCACCGTGGCATTTTGATTCACGGCTATGGAGAAAAGCCTTGGAAATTGGCTTTTTAATGGAATTACACTAATCCACGGGTCGTGCCAGAAAAGAGAGCAAGTACCACTCCCGATGTTTTTCGAATGTCATTTATCAATATGGACTTGGCGTGTGAGTTGCTGAAAATTGCAGCACATAAGTGCCTCCATGGACCCCCAATGGAGGTATAGATAGATCCGAGACAGAGAAAGTTGACGAGTATTTGTATTTGTCACAAATCACTTGGCACCAAAGAGAGAATGAGTCACAAAAAAAATCTCCAAATCCACTTACATAGCAGTGCAAGGTTCTTGTGGATTATATTACCAATGCTTAGACCTCCAAGCGATTTTGGTAACTGAACTAGTTTCCATGAGACAAGCGGGAGGTTCCTTTTTTCCATGCTTCCACTCCACAAGAAGAGACGAGTGATTTTATTAATTTTTTCGACAACTCCTTTCGGAATTGGAAAAAGAGACATGTAATATAACGGGAGATTTGCTAGTGAAGACTTGATAAGAGTTATTCTCCCTCCAATTGACAACGTTTTACCCTTCCATGTTGCAAGCTTTTTTGTCAATTTTTCAATGATGGGATCCCATGCTTGAATTCGGGATAGATTACCACCAATAGGCAAGCCAAGATAGGTGAATGGCATGTTGCCAATCTTGCATAATAGAGAGTTTGCCGCTTCTTGAAGCCATGTTTTTGATGTATTGATTCCCATCAAAGAGCTCTTGTGAAAATTTACTTGAAGCCCTGATGCTAGATGGAATAGGATGAGAGCTTGTTTGATGTTTTTGAGTGACTCAATGTTTGCATCACAAAAAATAAGTGTGTCATCGGCGTATTGCAGATGAGTGATTGCTAAGCTATGCTTGCGAATTTCCACACCCCTCCACAAGTTTAAGGAAGTCGCCTTTATAATCAATTGATTCAAAGCTTCAACAACTAAAACAAATAGAGAGGAGGATAGAGGATCACCTTGACGAAGCCCTCTTTGGAGCTTGAAAGGAGTGCTAGGGGAGCCATTGATTAGAATTGATGCCGATGTCGTTGTCACGCATGCCATGACCCATTCACACCATTGAGAAGGAAAGTTCATTTTCTCTAGGATCCATTGTAGAAAGCCCCATAAGACACTATCATAAGCCTTATGAAAATCCAATTTGAGAAGAGCGGCTTCTCGGCCTTTTCGCTTGCATGAGTCAATTACCTCACTTGCAACTAGGGCACCGTCAAGAATTTGGCGCCCTTCAATGTATGAGGATTGCAGGGGGCCAATAAGATCACTCATCACCTTTTGAATTCTTCTTGCCATGAGTTTTGCAATTATTTTGTAAATGCATCCAACCATGCTAATTGGACGATAATCTTTGAAGCTGGAGGGGTTTGCAACTTTTGGAATCAATGCAATATATCCTGTGTTACAACCTCGAGGAAGTTGTGCTTTGGCCCAAAACTCATGTACAATCTCATACATATCTGCCTTGATAACACTCCATGCGCTTTTGACGAATTTAAAGTTAAATACGTCAGGCCCCGGCGCCTTATCCGGATCACACGAAGCCACTGCCTCATCAATTTCTTTGTTGGAAAACGGTAAGGTGAGGGAAGTAGCTTGCTCCTGTGAGAGTTTATTGAATTGAAGGTCATCAAATACGGGTCTGCATGAAAAATTTTCTCGGTAAATTCTCTTGAAAAAACTGACTGCTTCTCTTTTATTCGGCTAGGATTATCAATTTTTTCGCCTTCAACTTCAATACTGCCAAAAGCGTTTTTCCGCCTTTTGATTGAAGCAATTGCGTGAAAAAATTTTGTATTACGATCTCCTTCTTTGAGCCAACGAATTCGGGAGTTTTGCGCCCAATATACTTCTTTCCTTTTCATCCACATCCAGTGATCAATTTGTGCCTTTTTTCGAAGTTCTAACTCTTGGCTGTCAAGATCTCTTTTATTGCACAAATCATCAAAAAACTGAATTGATTCTTCAAGGCTTCTTATGTTTGAGTCTATGTTGCCAAACTCATTGTGGTTCCATGCCTTGAGACTTTTTTTCACCATACCCAACTTGACTGATGCAGGCTGATTTGTTGCGTTACTCCAAGCGCTTTTCACAATATTCATGCACTTCGGATCAGAGAGCCAACAGTTAAAAAATCGGAACGGCTTCGGTCCCCAATTCCTGGATTGTGAGTGTACATAAAGCGGACAGTGGTCCGATAAACCCCTCTGCAAAAGAGACATTTTTAATGCTGGAAATGTGGAAATCCATTCCGTGTTCACCATTAACCTGTCAAGTATGCTTTTTGAGTTGCCACGAAACTATGTAAAGCCTCGACTTATGGATGGTATCTCAAGTGAATGAAGTTCCTGCATGAAATTTTTTAGGTTAGCAATTCCAGTTTGTGAAAAAGAATGACTACCTCCATCAAATGCGTGCAGAATTTCATTATAGTCCCCGATTATGAGGCAAGGACGATGATTGGATTTCTGAAAATCAGCTATCTCACTCCATACTTCTACCCTCTGTGATACATCACATGAATTGTAGATGTTAATTAGTGTGCACTCGAAGTTGAGTGTGGGGAAGGATCCACTGATTGCTATCCAATGTCTAGACACCATGTTGGAGTCACTAGTGAATATGGATTTGACCCATATTGATAATATGCCTCCTGAATTCCCAATTGCTGATCTAAACAGCCATTCAATGTCATCAGACTTCCAGCATGTTCTGACAATTTTTGAGTTGATTTCTTCCATTTTCGTTTCTTGAATAAAAACGAAAGATGGATCATGAGATGAGATTAACTTTCGGAGTGAGCTTCTCTTTGCCCTGACATTAAGTCCACGCATATTCCATGAAAGGATTGACATCATGTTAAATTATTTGTCATGAGTGTGATTGGAATAGGCTTTAGGAGAGTTTGTCTTCCCAGTTTTGCCTCTGGTTCCATAGGACTGCCTCAATTCTATTTCTCAGTTCCGATGTTGGACCATCAAAAGATAAGCCCAACTTTCTTGCCATGTTGATGACGTCGTCAACTCTGATGATGTGTGAGGTGACTTGAGGGGGATGAATAAGTGGGGGACTGTGGTTTGCAGACTGGGAGTTTTGTTTCAATTTTTTCTTTTTTTCCATTTTTTTTCTTTCTTTTCTGCTCCCTCTCAAATTTGGTTTGGGCTGGAATGGTATTTTCAAATCCTGGTGGAAAGAGGGGCCCAGAGCAGGATGTTGACCCTAGAGTTGAGGTGGATGAAGATTTGGTTTTGTTTGGCCTTAACAAGGGCCCAAACTTGTTGGAGGGTTGTATTGGCGAGATTGGGGGGTTTGAGTTGAAAGTCTTGGGTTCTGGGCTTTTTGGTGTTGGACTGAATTTATTGTGGTGAATGGGTTGTCTGACATTTTGTTTTGGATGGTGGGTCAGAGGGCTTTTGTTGTGTTGGTCTGCTATTTCGAAAGAAATTGGGGTTATCTTTTTGTTGTTTTCTTTTTCTGACTTGCTATGATTGCTTTGGGAAGTGTTTTCTTGGGAATTAACAACATGGTTTTTTTTGGGTTGTTTGTGGTGTGATGTTTGGACTTTCATCCGGCAGTTTTGGCTCAAGAAAATAATGGGCACAATTTTCCATTGACTTTTTGCTGGCAATGATGTGAGAATGATTTCAAAATAGACTTTTCGTCTTATCTTTTTCAGAAGACAAAGTGACGTCATGATTTGACATACCTGGAGACGATGATTTTTGTTGGCTTGATTTTGCTTTTTCCTTTCCATGCTGGAATTCTTTGCCTAGACTTGATGATTGCTTCCAATACTGCTTTTTTTTCTGATATATAAATGGGGTAGTTAATCCCATCTATGCTCATGGATATTTTCGTGTTGATGTCAAAAAGACAGTCGGTGATTATCATCACATTTGCCACGATCAAGATCTTTGTATGTTCTCGACATGACTTTGCCTAGCATGCTGCCAATATTATAAAAGTTTTCATATCCCCATCCTACAAGAGGAACACCATAAATCGTTATCCAAGTCTCTCTCCATAGAGACGCACTATGACAGTTGACATCCTTTAGCACCATGTACCACCTTTCCAGCCACTTACTCTCAATCATCGAATTATTGTCTTCTTGCGTGTGAAAGGTAATGAGATGTTGCATTCCTCCCATTGATTTAATGGTGAGGTAGTTGACGGCCTCTGAAAGTATGTGCTCATGAATTACTTCAGCTGATTGGGACGATAATGCAATGTCAATGACACTCCTTGACAATGTTTCTTCTTTATCTTCGCACTTTTTTCCTTCCAGAGCAGCTGCAAAATCACCATCAACTTCAATTTCAGTGAGAGAATTTCTAACTTTTTCAGTGTCCTCTCTTAGGACCCTTGAATTCATGACTCTTGGGCTGATGGGTTTGGCTTAGATAGGTTGTGAGTTGGTATGGATTCATCAAAGGGGATTTTTGCTTGTTTGGGTTTGCTTGGGCCAAAGTTATGTGTTTTTGTTTGGTTTTGATTCTTTGGTTGTTGGGTTTTGCATTCAGTTTATTGGTTTGGGTGGGTTTTGTCACATCCTTATATGACCGATTATCTCTGGTGTTGCCTTGAAATTCTTTGAGATTCATTTGGCTGGGTTTCTTGTATGTGGGTGGTTGGGTTTTTTTTAGCGTGCTTGTTTGATGGGGTGATGTTTGTGGTTTATCATATTTTGCCGAATGAACTGTTATCCTAGCATCTCCAAGTTTCAGTCCATTTTCGTCTCTAATTGCGGTCATCAGAGATTGTGGAAAATAAAATTGGACGAAAGCAAAGACATGGTTTGAATGTTTCTGGGTTGAAGGTATGGTTATGGTTTCTATTGCTCCATGCTTTCTGAAGATTTGGGCTAGTTCAAGGATGGTGATGAATGTTGGTAGATGGTTTACGAAGCAAGTTCAGATGCTTCGGGAGGGTTGGGGTTTTGGTTTCTTCCTGCTGACTACTTTCCATTGATTTCCATTGTTTCTCTCACTGGCTTCTATCTCTTTCTCTCTCATAATTTGTGTCGGTTTTACCATATCTATATGTTGTTGCTTGTTATCGATCAAGGTGTAACTAAGACATTAACAACTATTAACATGAACTAAAACAATAATATAGGATGAACAAGTAACTAGAGTGAAAATGACATGAAAATAAGAAAATAAAGCCATAAAATATGAGAGAGAATAAGAAATTTTCATTAAAGTTGCAAGGAGCCTCCAAATCTTCAAGTTTCCTTCTTAGATTTTTCAAATTCCAAACTTTCAACAAGTTTCTCTCACTTCTCTCTCTAGAAATGAGATTTTCTGTCTCCTAAGGTTCTAAGAATTTCAAATCTCACTTTATTAAAATATAATGTAAATTACCCTTTCCTAAAATGAGAGGAGTTTGCCTTATATAGTCTTAAAATAAACTAGGCATAATTACAAATTAACCCCCACTCAAAAAGAGGATTTAACAAGAAAGATTTCCTGAAAAACCCGACCCGGGCAGATGGAGTGACCCGGGCGCTCGGGTTGAGGTTGATGTTTACCATCAGATTAAGTAAAGATGTTTACCATCAATTCGCACTTCGCACTCTTGGTTTCAAGAGCCACATCTTCCTCCATGACCCTTCATATTTTGAAGGAAAAATTATTTTAAATAAGTCAACCTTTGCGCGGTCTTCCCATTTTAAGTCTACCTTGTGATTATCTCTGATTGAGTTAGGCTTGTATGCATGTTTTCTTCTATTGAGTTTTTAACCTATTTGTGACTTGTTTAGTAGGTTACTTATGATACGTGTTACAATGTCCCTTCTTCTAAAACAGGCGAGGGAGGCGAGGGGGGGTGGGACATTGTAACACGTATCATAAGTAACCTACTAAACAAGTCACAAACAGGTTATAACTCAATAGAAGAAAACATACATACAAGCCTAACTCAATCAGGAATAATCAAAAGGTAGACTTAAAATGAAAAGACCGCGCAAAGGTTAACTTATTTAAAACAATTTTTCCTATTTTGAATGCAAAAGTTTGTAATTGTCCACCACTCCAAAAAAGCTTCAGCAAGAAAAGGATTCTCAGATGATGTTAATATGAACAAGTCAAACTTGAGTGGAGAGAACAAAATGTCAAGAAAATGAACCTGCCAAGTTTTCAAGCATGCATTGCGCCAAAATACAGGATTACGGACGGTGTATCTCCATTTGCGACAAACGCAAGATGCTTTTCCCAAATAATAAGAAGGCATTCTTGCAAAGATCTGCCAAAAATCCAATTGTCAATTTCTTTTTTATTTATTTATTTTGGGAGGGAGGGGGAAGGGAAAAACATAAATGGGGCATTATTGGGTCTTTATATCCCATCATTGGAGACCCAAGGTGAAACACACAAATTCACACACAAAATATAGAAAACATTGCACTGGAAGGTTTTTCTGGGTACTGTGTCTGGGTATTTGCCAAAAGGTATAATCAGAATTTCTCTCATGACTGCTATGGAAACTCAAGGTAAGCTCTTAGGAAATTTCACTATATATGTTTCATGGAGTTACATGGTATTATGTACTATTATATGATTAGAAATCTCCTTCAGATATTTTTCAAATAAAAATTGAGATGAACCCAACATCATCTTACATACTAAAATTCGATTTATCGATCAGTCAAAAATTTCCGGTCAAAGTTACTAAATAAATAGTGAAAATCAAGGCATTGCAACTAATAGAAGTCAAGAGGAAGTACATTAGATGATTAGAGACTAGAGATTCCAAGTGAGTAGAACTTTAGAAAAAGGAGGGAGAATAAGGCACCAAATGATAACTGGGTAAAATGTTTCTATGCAAGATAACGTATATATTCCGATGCATAACTGTTCGACCGGTGTTCCGGACATGTAATATTGATTTCTACCTTCAAACTTTGCTGACCTTGAAAGGTATGGTTGTGTTGGTTGACTTAATTTAGTGTAGGTCGATTGTAAAGTTTCCACATACAAACACAAATATATCTCTCGTGTAGAGCATTATTAGAAACATAGTTAAGTTTTATGGAACACTGAACTAAATAACAGAAAAACAAAGGATAGATCATGGAGATACATATTATGTCTTCATCTTAACAAAAACAAGCTCTTCTAACACATGTTTTTGGGCCACTTATGTTGGACTAAACAGGCTTGCAAAACTAACAATAACCTCCAAAGATGAAGGGGTTATATCCTCTTCCCTTCCAATGCTAGACAGCTTACATGTGCACTTAACATACGAGGCTCAGCAAAAGCTTATCTCAGTAGACATATCAAGATTTTTCATAAACTGAACCAGTGAAACCACTATACAAAGAGCTTAGTATTGTCAAGAACTCATGTGCGAGCCAGAAACTCCCCAAGTAGACAAGCAGACAATATCACCGGATGTCTCCATAGATACAAAATATAACGAAGGTTCATAGAGAATAGGGCCTTATTTTCCACTAATAATCGGAATCAAAGTTAGCTTGACATGCTCAACATACAAAAGCTAATGTCATTCTACGAAACTCAGCCAAGACATGGCTATAAAGATTCACTAGGTTGGGGTGAATAATCTCAGTCTAAGGCATACTCAACATACATAAGCTAATGCTGTTCTTTGAAACTCAACCAAGACATGGCAATGGCGATCCAGGTGAACAATCTTGGTTTAGTGTTGTTTGATCAATGATCACATAATCAAAATGCATTTTGAAACAAAAACGAAATCTACATGGATTCAAACAGGAACATGACACATTGAGTCATTGACAATGACAACACGAATTGGCAAATTCGACTTGTTACCTCATGAAGCGACTCGTCGGGCAACATACAGTGAATAAGTGCAGGATCATTCGAAGGCGTGTTACTAATACTTCCATATGCTGCCACTGGATTAACCCTGAACCCATAAAGATCTATATGATCAACACATTAAAACAAACAACTCAAACAATAAGAGTCTAACATAATGAACACCTAATTATATTCAAGTACTAATCATGTGGAACAGAAAATTACCAAGCCAGGGTCTTAGTAATGAAGAATTGGGAAGTCCTCCAATGGTAAGTGTATGGGTATACCCAAGTTCACTGTCGGACACATCTCTTATGGCCGACATTAGCAAACTTGAAACGCGGCCTCATCAGTAGAATCCAGATCGTTTATGAAAAGCCGTCCGAGATGGTGTTCACGCCCACATTTGAGGATAATCTTCCCTCCAATCAGACTCATCATAGTCATACACGTGTCACAGGATTACGCACCCTGTCAAATGAATAGTACTGCTATAAATAGCCAAATGGTACTATTCTACAGGGACGTTCTCTCACATTCTAAGCTCTGCTTTCTCTCTCTCTCTCTCTCTCTCTCTCTCTCTCTCTCTCTCTCTAAAATCCTTATCGGGCACTTACTGAGTTGAGCGTCGGAGGGGGTTTCCTCGCATCCCCCCCGAGGGTAGTTTACGTTTGTCTTCTTTGCAGACTTCCAGTCTCGGACGCCCACTCTCGTACTACCGGACACTTCCTTGTCCGACACCGTTTCACTACCGAAACAACTTGGCGCTAGAAGGAGGGGCCTCCTATCCTTGCGAAGCAGTAATGGAAAAGACAAACGATGCAAGTCGTGGTCCATCTGGGTTAGAGATCGGGCAAGGATCCTCTCATCCACCTATCACCAGATCCATCGGTGTACCCCAGTTCCATCCCAACATGCCAGAGGGCAATGACCAGCGCACTCCTGAAAACAATGTTGCTCAGGTAAGTCCTGGTGGTGTCCCTTTCAATTTGGCCCAGTTGAGCCAATTTTCACCGGATCAGCTGCAAACTGTGGCGTCCTTCATCCAGATGTTACAAGGCACTCCTCAGCCTAATAGCACTCCTGCTACTAACACAAGAGGCGTTCAGCACCGTAAACGATCACTGGCCATGGCCAGTAGAAACGTTGACGGTACGCCAGTGAGAAGGATGCGTACGTTAATGTCGGAAGACCGTCAGATGGAGGACAAATTGACAACCTAGAGTACGAGGAAGTCGATTTGGAAACTGAGGATCTTAACCACTCAGAAGAGTCTCACAGCCGCTCATACCGAGAGTACAGCACCACAGGTGTTAGTAACTACTCGGATGGCGGAAATCTATTAATCAAGCCGAAACTCTCCGCATTTGTTCCGGAGGTTCTTAATTACCCAATGCCGCGAATCAAAATGCCATCATGCAAGTTTGACGGCAGCTCAGATCCCGACGATCATGTCGCAGCTTACGAAGGACATATGTATTTATACACGCGAGATAGACGCTATCTGGTGCAAGGTTTTCCCGTCCACTCTTACTGGCATAGCTCAAACTTGGTTTAAGAGTCTCAAACCTGGTAATGTGTCCAGCTCCTCTCAACTCTCGTCTATGTTCAGTACTCACTTCGTAAGCAACAGGCGCCGTGAGCGCACTACTGGGGAACTATTGTCGATCAGGCAAGGGGAGACCGAATCTCTCCGGGATTACATAGGGCGTTTCAATGTAGAGGCCGTGTCTATTCCCAGGCTACAGCAGGATGTAGCGGTTTTAGCATTGATGTCGGGATTAAGAGAAGGAACTGCGTTCAGGAGTTATCTCGGCCGAAAATCTTTCAAGTCGTTAGGACCAGTGCTTGGCAAAGCAAATGATTTCATAAGAGGAGAGGAATTTGACAAAGCAGCTAGTAACCAGCATCGGGAATCTGACAGGAAGAAAGAAGATAAGTCACGGAAAGATAAAGGTCGCGAAGTTGATCGTGGCCGGGATGAAAGAAGAGAATCTAATATGGTCAAAAAAGGAAATGACCGAGAGCGGGATGGCTGGGAAAAAGGTGAACGTAAAGATAGATTTGATGCGTACACTCAGCTCACTACCTCCCGGGCACAAATTTTCACCATGAACAAAGAAAGTGACAAATGGCAGAGACCGAAAAAGATGTTTCATAAAAATCGAGATAAGACCAAGTGGTGTGATTTTCATGGAGATCACGGCCATTTAACTGAAGATTGCCGGCACCTCAAGGATAATTTGGAGGATCTCATCCGCAGAGGGTACTTCACCCAATATAAAGTTCAGACAAGCGAAGGCGACTTGATGAAACCCAGAGATCAGAATGTTCAATCTCGGATAGGAGAGATTCATGTGATTAGTGGCGGTCCAATTCATGGCGGAAGTGTCAGTGGGGCGAAAGCTAGTTTAAAGGAGTTCCGGCATCAGGTGAACTTTAATGAGAGTTGCTAGTGGAGAAAGCCACCAGCCATGCCAGCCATGTCATTCTCGTTCACTAGTAGAATAAATGCTTATTGCTGCGGTCTTTAAGTGGCCTATTGCGGCGGTTTTGACCGCGCAGCAATTAACGTCGCAGCAATAGGTAATTAATCTATTGCTGCGGTTTTAAACCGCAGCAATATTAAAACATCCGCAGCAATATTTCCTGTTTATTATTATTTAAAACAAACATATTGCTGCTGTTTCTGAGGCAAACAGCAGCAATATAGATATTTTTATTATAAAAATGAGATATATTGCTGCGGTTTCTCTGACAAACCGCAGCAATATCCTTTTTTTATAATAAAAAATATATAAATATTGCTTGCGGTTTCTCGACAAACGCAGCAATATCCTTTTTTATAATAAAAATATATATATTGTTGCGGTTTGTCGAGAAACCGCAGCAATATTATATATTTTTTATTATAAAAAAGGATATTGCTGCGGTTTGTCCGAGAAACCGCAGCAATATTATATATATATATATATATATATATATTTTAAATAATTTACATTATGCAGAAATATGCAGCAAGCAGAATGCAGAATGCAGCACAGCAAGCAGAATGCAGCAAGCAGGATGCAGCAAATTTCTGCATAAATTTCGACAGAGCTCCGTTTGTAAATTGGATAAACCCATAATTGGGAATTAACCTGTACAATATTATATGCAACAACCATCCATCATCCACAATTCATCATCCAAAATTCATCCCAACATCCATCCATCATCCACAAATCATCCAACAAACAACACCTAATCCACAAATTCATCGAACATCCAACTTCCACGCACAATCCAAATTCCAAGTTTAACAATAGAAATATATAAGATTCAATAAAACATAGATATCATATGATCCAACATATATATTTATATATCATGAAATCCAATCAATTAAGTCAATACGATTAACCAAAGTTAGCTTTCAATAGTTATATATATAAACTAACCTAACCTATGCAATGCAATTATCAATAAAGTATCTTGCCCACTTATTTTTCACCTCATTGATTTGATCTTCGGTATAAGGATCGCGGGTAAAGGTAGTACAAGCAACTCTGAAAATAATTCACCAAAGTTAGCTTTCAATAGTTATATATATAAAATATGAAATGAATAATAAGTGAACAAAAAACTTACTTCATCGAAATCCTCCGAACTAGAATATAAAATGAGTACGTCAAAAATGTTGCGCATGACAAAATAACCGCACTCCGTGCCTCCTTGTTGTTGTGGGCACTTTAACGAAAGTTTTAAGAAAATGAGTAAATTTATCGTATAATGAGAATGACATAACATATGCTTTTAATTGAATAAAATAAGGCTATTATACCTTAACACATTTCCAACTAAGCTTGTTGTGACGAACTTCGTTGCAGCTCATCCGAAACCTCCTAAAAGCACTACATAAAACAAAATCAAATGATCGAGTTACACTTTATTTGCTTTATATTATAATTTAAATTCATTTAAAATATATCAAAGCGATCAACTTACGCTATCATAGGAGGTTTAATCTTTAACTTCCGCTCCTTGTGATAGCTAGCGGAATCAAAGACGTAAATAATCCCGAGCATGGGACGTATGACCGGGAGCATCCAATGACGGCTATTGCAAGATTGAATAATAATAATTACTTAAAAAATTCACATGTCATGCAAAAATCAATATTTGTAACACTATTAAGATAGAATATTACTCTTGAAAGATTGGCGCGAAGATGATACTAGCACCAGCAAAGACGGATCCAGTCAAAGCACACTCAATGTAAGTCGTTAGATTCTCCAAAGAATGCACATCCGCGGTACTCTCCGGGCACATCCAACAAACTCGAACAGCATCCCCAAATCCATCCAAGTCAGACTGTATTGCCCTAAAAAAAATAGATAAACATAAATTTTATGTGGAAAATACAACTATCATACAATGAAATGTAAAAAAAAATCATAACTTTGATTATTGTTACCTCATGTACACTTGGATAATAGAAATATTAAGCATCTCCCCTTTCAAGAACTGAGCAATATCCTCCTTGGTCAGATAAGCGGTGGCATCTTCTGTATAATGGAATAATGAGCTCGGCAAGGTTACACCAACAGTATCATCGTCTGCGACGGCAAGGGCAAGCGTATCTGCTAACTCCTTACAGTCTTCAGTGAGTGATTCCAAGAACGATACATCATCAACTACTGGACTATAACGAGTAGCCGAACCGGCTGAAAGCTGCTGGCTAGGACATAAAACAGCCTCCCCCGAAATCCCCTTTTGTTTTTTAGGTGTCGGTGTAACCTAATAATAATTTTTGAGAACGCGCATAAGATTATGTAATTTTTACATTTAATCCTATTATTTGAACAAAAATGGATAAAATTTGAACAATTACCTCATCACCTAATATTTGTGGTACTCCGATCCCACATCCGAGATTGAGGCGGCGCGCATTATATGCCGTCAGGAGAGAGAGGCCCGTAGGGCAGCCGGTGGATTTGAGCGCGGGGGCCCCTCGGGCTCTTAGAGCTTTTCCCTTTTCCTTTCCCTCTTATTCGTGTTTGTCCTTTCCACATTGAGGACAATGTGCAAAGTAAGCGTGGGGGAAAGATTGATAAAATGTGGTTTTATTTTAGCCTGTTCTAGTTTGTTCTGTTTAATTTGTTTTGTAAATATGGTGGAAATTTGATGAAAATTTTTGAAAAAAAAAAAGTGACAAAAAGAAGAAAAAAAAAAAAGAAGAATCCCTCTGAGTTGAAAACCCGCAAGGGCGGGCGACTCGGGCAAAATTGGGGGCTCGGATAGGTCGAAAACCCGAAAGGGCGGCCTATGCAAAAAAAGAGCTAGTTGAGCGGGTGAGTTTTGTGAGCCGAAAAACAAAAAGAAGAGAGATGAAAAAAAAAAAAAAAAAAAAAAAGAATGAAAATGAGAAGCTAGGATGAAAACCCGGAAGGGCTCCTAGGCAAAATGAGAGAAAAAAAAAAAAAAAAAAGAGAGAAAAGAAATTTTTTTGCTTTGATCCTCATTTGTCGGTGTCGGCGTCATAAGGTGGCGGCGTTGGAGTCGATGTTTTCGGGTTAGATTAGGTCCTTGTTTTGTATCTTTTGAGGGCGGGATGTGCATCTCTTTTTGGCTCGTTTCTCTTTTGTTGCTTGCGGTATGATTTGGTTGGAGCACGAAGCTAAGCTTGGGGGAATCACTTACCCTCGTGCCTTAGTTTCCTTGCATTTTGGGTAGGTTGGAATCGGGAGGTCATTGCTGATATTCGTTTCCCGAAACCTTTCGGGATTCGAGATTCATTTGTATAGAGGGATTCTTTTGGGGTAGATTTTGTCGATTGGCTTTTGTGTATTGTGGATGGCGATTCGGAGGTTGACGTGATATGGCGTATTTTGGTGCTTGGGTGTGTCGATTTCTCTTTTTCTTTTACTCGAGGTCGAGTAAGGTTTAAGTGTGGGGGAGTTTGATGTGTCTAAGTTATCCGCCAATCTTAGGCGGATTTCGAGTCGTTTTTGGTGTCGGTTCGAGCTTAGTTTCGGGATTTAGGAGAGTTTTGACGTTAGGAGGTGTTGTCGGAAGATGTTGTGTTTTGAGGAGTTTAGGGTGCGGTTTGTATGGTGGCGTAATCGAGGGCCGATCTTGGTCCTTCGATCACTTTTTGTGCCCCGGGGTCCCTATCCTTGGTTCCTTTATGGCGCATCTCCCAAGGCTCCGAGCTCTTTCCGAGTTCCGAGTTTCGAGTTCCGAGGTCCGTGGTTCAAGCTTCTTGGTTTGCTCGTTGTCCGAGGATCGTCTTCACTTTGGTTTGGCAGCTTCATGGCTTACTCAAAAGCCAAATTCTCTCGTCTTTCCTCTTTGTATTTTGTGTTTTTGCAGTTTTAAGACAGAGGAAACGTCGCGACCCGCGATCAGTATCGCGAGTCGCGACCTGCCCATGGTCGCGAGTCGCGAGCTTTGTCGCGAGTCGCGACCCCTGTGTCGGCTGTTTCTTTTGTTTTCTTTTCCTCCCTTGGAGGGTTAGGTTAGAAGTTTTTAGTTTTAGTTTTTTTGAAAGAGCGACTAGAGAGGAGAGAGAAAGAGATTGTTTTCCAGGTTTTCTCCCTTTCTTCTTTGGTAGATTTGTAATGAATCATATGGCTTGTCTAGCTTAAACATCTTTCTTGGATTCGGTTGTTGAAGCTCTAATCTACTTGTGAGAAGTTCTTATCCTCTACTTTCTTAATGGTCATTGTGATGCTTCTTATGTTCAATTTCATGATGTTTGCATAATCTTTGCTAGGAACGTTACTAGTATTATTGTGTGATTCATCTAATGCTAATTTTAGGTGCATAATCGGATTGTTGTGTTCCTAGCTCCATGTAGCATACTAGGTGTTTGATTATTTGCTGAACATTAATCTTTTGCACTTAGAGAAGTATTGCTTATTATTTGAATGTTATTGCTTTGATAACATTAGTAATCCTATCGTATTCCTCGACCTTAATGCTACTTTGGTTTGGACTTGAGTGCGATTCATTTGAGTTAAGGCATAGTAAGGGAGGTTCAAACCACGCAGATCGTGTGTTTAGCCACGATTTAGGAGGAGAGAGGTCTAGACTTCTCGATAGGTGACCATAGGAAGTGTCGGGGGTTGATATTTCATGACCACAAACTAGGTTAGGGTGGATGCTAATCGAATCCAAGGCCTTTTTATATTATAGTCTCTTCATATTTCAATACTGTGTTTAGTTTAGCTTGCTTGCATTGTTCCAAATCCCCCCAATTCGGTTACTTTGGCCTTAGCACATACTAGGGTCTTTAATTCACTAATTTCCGAATAAGTTCCTTTGCTCCCTGTGGATACGATCCCTATTTCCATTATACTTGCTTAGTGTAAAGAGAGTAGGTTAATTATATTTGGTTAGGAGTACACGGCAAAAGCCTACCAAATTTTGGTTCTCCGGTCCCTGGTGCCGAAACCATGGAACCAACTGAATAGATCTGGTCCTCCATCCCATACATCCTATCCTGCATCTCTCCCAAATCGCCCCTAATACTGTAAAGTTGCTCAGTTACCTCGAGCTCGAAATCGGGCGTGAGGGAGGTAACCCCGCTCCCGCTGGTATGCCGCTGTACTGCTGCTGAAACTGCTGATATTGGAACTGTTGTGGCTGAGGCACTGGCTGAGGCACTGGCTGAACCTCTTCAGGGTCCCTCTGACCTAATTCCTCCGCCACCCCCCGGGCATACCTCTCGTCCGGGGGAAGGAAGAGCTGCTCATGCGTGGTCTGCTCGGTAATGGCCACCCGCTCCTGCGGTAAAGCCATATATCGGACATTTCTCGCCCTAAAGAGCCACACATAACGCGTCTCATCGCCTATGGTTTTGAAATGAAGCATGGTAATACTCCTCAAGGCAATGGTATCATAGCAGTTAGAAGGACGGGATAATCGAGTATTAGCTGTCCCTAAAGGGGTCAATATGGGGCTTCCCTTCTTATCCACGGGCACTGTACACCTAGCCGGGAGGCTAAAAGGCTAATCATGCCCCCCATACTCAACTTCCCCGAGGTCTTCCCCTTCATCGACCGAGCTAAGCATCTATCCACCCAAATTTTCACCCAATCAGGACACCCCTCCCCTTGAGGTGTCATGGCCCAAAGACATTTAAGGTCAAACTCCGGTAAATTAGTGGGCTCTCCAGCACAAAAGACCGTCATAGACAAAAGACGGTGCACATAGCGCAAGGCAGGGTGGGGGATTGCACTACTCTTGCAGTGGCTATGCCACTGACGACCACCGGTGATCTTGTACCAAAACACAGTAGGATTATAGTTCTCAGTCTCTAGAAAGTCATCATCGGCCATGAAGTCCCAAGCAAAAGCACTCTCTATCTCAAGGAAAGTCATTTTGTATTGGTTATCATTGAGGGAGAAAGTGATGTATTCACATTCATCATCGGTTTCAGCATGTTTTTGGAGTGTCGAAAGAAACTCGAGGGTGTACCGCTCATAAGTTCGGGCTCTCTTCCATAGAAAGTCTCGGAGGCCAACCTTGTTGAGAAGAAACTCAACCGAGCTAGCCAACCCTAATGCTTCAAGGGTAGGGTAATCTGCGAACTTAGTTTCTTGTATCACCCTCCCCGGTTTATCAAGACGGTCCCATCGCCTTTTAGCTTGGTCACTTAGCTTCTTAAGGCCACGGGAGTTAATGTGGGGGGACGGGATCGGTTCGGGTTCTCTTGCTTTTTTTTTTTTTTTTTTCAACTCGATAAGAACTAACAACAGCAAGGGTTTGACACAAGGACACAAATATGAACACCCTTACACTCCAAACACCCTCCACACAACAATAACCAACCACCAATTCCCAATTGAGTTCAACAATCACAACAACACTACCACACAACTCAACAACTTTAATCAGCAACTACAAAAATATCTTAGTGAAATAAGCTACAACTCTACAATTAAGCATGAACAAGACATTTCAAGCAAAATCAAAGAGAAGCAGGAAATAGTGTGTTATACCAAAATGGAAGTGAAGTAGTGTTATGTAGGGTGATTAGAACTTGTAAATAGCTTCCCTAAGCATGTAGAATGATCCTCCAAGCTTCAATTTGGATGGTGTTGCTTCAAATCAAAAACCCCCAAATTCTAGGGTTTGGTAGAATTGGACGATTTTCAGAAATTGTGGGGAGATTATGGTGGGAAGGAGAGAAGAAAGTAGGGATTTTGTGTAGAGAAGTGAAAAGGAGAGGATTAGAGGATAGATTGAGAAGTGGTTGTGAAGATTTGAGAGTGGAAGATGAGAGGAGGGTGCTTGAGAGATTTTTGAGAGTGAGAGAGTGTTTTGAGAGAGGGAAGGTCGCGAGGTTCGTGTGAAAAGGCTGAGAAAGAGAAAAAATTAGCTTCGCGTTTTTCCTTGAGAAAAAAAAAACAGAGTAGCCTTCGCGAGTCGCGATAAGTGTCGCGAGTCGCGACCTGGTGGTTTCGCGAGTCGCGACATTTATCGCGAGTCGCGACCTGTGTGTTTTGTGGCACCAACCTCCCTCCTCACTCTTGTCCACCTATCACTCTCATTTTCTTCACTTTTGCTCGCATTCCTTGTGCTTGATTTGCTTTGATTTCAAATGCGAACCAACTCTCAGCTTTTGATACTCACTCATCAACATTTTTACACACAATAACTTCACAAGTCACGAACTTTCCTTCTATTCCCTGCAAAATAATCAACCACAAGCATAATATCTTCCAAAAACCAAAAGAAACTAATTTTATACACTATATACAACAAACTCGTTTATTTACCGTCGTCGACACGACTTACAACCATAAGGTCTAACTATAGTCCGGGTCACCGAGAGGAACATCCTCGGCCCCGACTTGCTTAAATCCTTCAAAGTACGGCTTAAGCCGTTGCCCATTTACCTTTAAAATCTTGGAGGTGGCTTCACTTTGGATCTCCACGGCTCCATGTGGAAACACTTTCACTACAATGAATGGCCCGATCCACCTAGAACGCAATTTTCCTGGAAAAAGACGTAGGCGGGACTGAAACAAGAGGACCTTTTGGCCCACCACGAACTCTTTTCTTATTATTAACTTGTCATGCCATGCCTTAGTCTTTGCTTTGTAAATTGCTGCGTTTTCATAGGCCTCGTTCCTTATCTCTTCCAATTCTTGCAGTTGTAGTTTCCGATGCAATCCAGTTTCATCCAAGGCCATGTTGAAGTTTTTAATGGCCCAATATGCTTTGTGCTCAAGTTCCACTGGAAGGTGACACGGCTTTCCAAACACCAATCGGTATGGTGACATACCAATGGGGGTTTTATAAGCCGTCCTATAGGCCCATGCATCCTCCAATCGCAAGCTCCAATCCTTTCTACTTGGATTCACCGTTTTCTCCAAGATTGATTTGATCTCACGATTGGACACCTCCGCTTGGCCATTTGTTTGTGGATGGTAGGCCGTGGAGGTCTTGTGAGTCACATGATACTTTTTCAGCAGCGCACCTATGGTTCGATTGCAAAAATGAGTTCCCTTGTCACTAATCAATGCCCTTGGAATACCAAACCCCGCAAAATATGTGAGATTTCACAAAATCTCGCAACCACCTTAGCATCGTCGATCGAGTGGCCTTAGCCTCCACCCATTTTGATACATAATCCACTCGCTAAAAGAATGTACATGAAACCAAAAGAGTTAGGAAATGGCCCCATAAAATCAATGCCCCCAAACATCGAATATTTCACAATACAAGATCGAGTTTTGTGGCATTTCATTTCTTTGGGAAATATTCCCGACTCTTTGACAATTATCACATGACTTACAGAAATGGAATGCATCTCTATTCAAACTAGGCCAATAAAAACCACAATCTAATACCTTTCGAGCAGTTCTCTTTGCTCCAAAATGACCTCCACATGCATGAGAATGACAAAAGGTGAGAATCGATATTACCTCATTATCGGGAATGCACCTTCTAATCACTTGATCCGCACAATGTTTCCACAAATATGGATCGTCCCATACATAATGCTTTGCATCACTTCGTAATTTATCTTCTTGTGCTTTTGAAAAATTAGGAGGAAATTTGTTAGAGACAAGGAAATTCACAATGTTAGCATACCATGGACTGAACTCCTTAAGGGTGAACAAATGTTCATCCGGGAATTCTTCTCGAATTGGTTCTTTCCACGGTTTTTCAACATTATTCTCTAAATCATAGGAAGACACCAATCTACTCAAATGATCCGCTACTAAATTTTCGGTTCCCTTTTTGTCTTTCACCTCCAAATTAAACTCGCTCAAAAGTAGAATCCACCTGATCAATCTTGGCTTGGCTTCTTTTTTCGTCATTAAATGACGAAGAGCTGCATGGTCAGTATATACAATAACTTTTGTTCCAAGCAAATAAGATCTAAATTTTTCCAAAGAAAATACCACAGCTAACAATTCTTTTTCAGTAGTAGAATAGTTACGCTGAGCCTCATTTAGTGTCATGGAAGCATAATAGATAGCATGTGGTGCTCTCCCCACCCTTTGACCTAACACCGCTCCGACGGCGTAGTCACTTGCATCGCACATGATCTCAAAGGGAAGAGACCAATCAGGGGGTTGAATAATTGGAGCCGAGACGAGTCTTTCTTTCAAAGTATCAAAGGCATTCTTGCAATGTTCGTCAAAGGAAAAATCCACATCCTTTTGCAACAACTTACATAAAGGAGATGAAATCATCGAAAAGTCCTTGATGAACCTGCGATAAAAACCTGCATGGCCAAGAAAAGAACGTATTTCCCGAACATTAGTAGGATAAGGCAAAGATTGAATAGTGTCTACCTTAGCTTTATCTACCTCGAGGCCTTTTTCGGAGACCACATGGCCTAAAACAATCCCTTGTCGCACCATAAAATGGCATTTCTCGGAATTCAACACAAGGTTAGAATCGATACATCTTTTAAGCACAAAAACTAAGTGTTGCAAACAATTGTCAAAAGAATCTCCATGTATAGTGAAATCATCCATAAAAACCTCAACAAATCTCTCGACATATTCAGAGAATACACTCATCATACATCTCTGAAAAGTGGCAGGGGCATTACATAACCCAAAAGGCATGCGCCTATATGCAAACGTGCCAAAAGGACACGTAAATGTGGTTTTCTCTTGATCCTCTGGCGCAATAGCCACCTGGAAGTACCCTGAATAACCATCTAAGAAGCAATAGAAGGCATGACTAGCAAGTCTTTCAAGCATTTGATCGATGAATGGCAAAGGAAAATGGTCTTTCCTAGTCACAGCATTCAATTTACGATAATCAATGCAAACACGCCATCCATTTTGGATACGTGTAGGAATCAACTCACCATTTTGGTTCTCCACAACAGTTACACCCGTTTTCTTAGGTACAACTTGGGTAGGACTAACCCATTGGCTATCAGAAATAGGGTAAATCATACCTGCTTGGAGTAATTTCAGAATTTCTGCTTTCACTACCTCCATCATAGGTGGGTTTAACCTGCGTTGTGGTTGCCTCACGGGTTTCGCATCATCTTCAATCAAGATCCGATGCATGCATGTGGTAGGACTTATACCTTTGATGTCGGCAATCGTCCATCCAATTGCTTCTCTATGCTCCTTAAGAACCTCGATAAGTCTTCCTTCTTGTTCATGGGTGAGCTGACCTGAGATGATTACTGGTAATGTTTCTCCTTCTCCAAGGAACACATACTTCAAATCATCGGGAAGTGGCTTCAATTCCACTTTTGGGGCCTGCAAAACAGATGGTAACAACTTCTCTCTAGGAATGGTTAGTGGGACGGGTCCAAAATGAAAAGGGATCGTCGGAAGCTTGTCTTGATCTTCCAAAACCTGCACTATTTCCTGCAAATTAGTGCTTAAAACATATTCAATTTCATCATCTTTCAAATTATGCTCAAGAGCCACCTGCAATTCATCTTTACCATCAATTTCAAACACGTCCTGCGAAAAAGAGTCAATCACATCTATAGAATAACATGAATGATCATCACTTGGAAATTTCATGGAATCATAAATGTTGAACTCTACTGTATCTCCATCAAACTCCATAGTAAGAGATCCACTATGCACATCAATTTTAGTCCTAGCAGTTTTTAAAAATGGTCGTCCTAACAAAATAGGGGTCGCATGTTTATCGTGCTCCATATCTAGGACATAAAAATCGGCAGGAAAAATCAGCTTATCAACCTTAACTAACACGTCTTCCACTATTCCCTTAGGATAAGCATTAGAACGGTCAGCTAACTGAATCACAACACCTGTTTCATGTAAGGCACCTAGCTTTAAGGACTCGTACAAAGAATAAGGAATTACATTTATAGAAGCCCCTGAATCTAGCATAGCCCTTGGAAACGTGGTGTTCCCAATCACACAAGGTATAGCAAACATGCCTGGATCACTGCATTTTGGAGGAAGTTTCATTTGAAACATCGCAGACACATGTTCGCTAACCTTAACCTTTTGTGCTCCCCTTAACCGTTGTTTTCTTTTGGTAGTGCACATTTCCTTAAGGAACTTGGCATACCTAGGAATTTGTTTTAAAGCATCTAAAAGGGGAATGTTTACCTCACATTTACGAAAGGTTTCGTAAATATCTTTGTCGCACTCCTTTCTTCGAGTGTCTTTTAGTGCCTCTGGAAATGGTGGAACCGGCTCATAAGGTGGTGAAGGTAGTGGTTGCTTGGATTGCTCAATTGATGTAGATGACAATGGCTCGGCATCAGGCACCGATTCATAAACAGCAACCTCTTCCTCTACCTCTTTGTCTTTAGCGGTCTCCTTATCATCGCCCTTTAGTTCTCTTCCACTTCTTAGTGTTATGGCACTCGCGTTTTGTCTCGGATTAACCTCCGTTTGAGACGGTAGCTTACCCGAATCTCGAGCCTCTAACCGGCTCACTGCTCCAGAGACCTGACTCATTTGTTGCTCCAAATTCTTGATGCTCGATCGGGTCTCCTCCTGAAACTGAACCATATTTCCCTGCATGTTAGTCACATTTTTAGTTAAAGCATTAATCATATCCTCAGTAGACATGCTGGTACTAGGTCCCTGTGATTGGCCTTGCGGCCGAAAATGTGGAGCTCCGTGCTCCGGTGCTCTCGAATAAGGAGGTGGTGGGCGGTTATACTGCTGTGGCGGCTGTTGGTTCCCTGATGAATTCCCGTACCTCAAATTAGGATGATCTCGCCATCCCGGATTGTAGGTGCCAGAATATGGATCATATCTTTTTTGGAAACCTTGGCCCTGAAAACCGGCCGCCTTAACCTCTTCACTCGGTTCCTCCTGCAAATGAGGACAAAAATCTGTGGAATGGTTCGAAGAGCAAATGCCACAAGCTTTCACATGTTGAGTATTCTTTTCCTTTGTCATAAATTCCCGCACCATAGATGTCAAAGCTTGCACTTGATCTTCTAACTTAGAAGTTCCAAGACTCTCAGTCGCCACACGACGAGCTCCTGATCTTCTAGTGAATTGTCTCGATCCCTCAGCCAGCTCATTTATCAAATCTTTAGCAGCTTGTGCGGTTTTATTGACAA
Organism: Beta lomatogona; assembly: GCA_947646795.1. Classification (NCBI taxonomy): domain Eukaryota; kingdom Viridiplantae; phylum Streptophyta; class Magnoliopsida; order Caryophyllales; family Amaranthaceae; genus Beta; species Beta lomatogona. The sequence goes on from CANSNZ010000340.1 coordinate 33,310, forward strand.
TTGAACCTCCACTAGCTGCATTCACCATACGTGCATCTTCACCACAAAGTCCATTGTAAAAGTAGAGCACTAAGTCTTCATCTCGCATAACCATGATATGGACAACTAGCACACAACTTCCCGAATCGGCCCAAGTACTCATAAAAGGTTTCATCACTCTTTTGCTCGATGTTGCTTATTTCCTTCTTCAACACCGAAGACATTGAAGTTGGAAAATATTGTTCGAGAAAAGCCTTTTTCAAATCAGCCCATGTGGAGATGCTACCCGGTGGAAGATAATACAACCAATCATTTGCCGCACCTTTTAATGAGAACGGGAAGGCTTTGAGTTTCACCTTCTCTTCCGACACTCCGCTTGGTTTCATGCTGCTACATACCACATGGAATTCCGAAAGATGCTTATTCGGATCCTCACCATTTAGCCCATAGAATGTCGGAAGCAAATGTATTAACCCCGATTTCAGCTCAAAAGTTTCCCCTTCATCTTCTTGCGGAAATGTAATGCATAAAGGCTGCTGATCAAGGTTAGGAGCTGTGAGCTCCTTTAATGTGCGTGGCTCAACCCTCGGAGGCATCTCTTCTTCTATGTTGATAGCAAAAGGGAGCTCCTTGAAGTTTTCACGCCGTTCTCTTCTCAACCTGAAAAGAGTTAATTCCAAATCTCGATCGTACTGCAAAGGCTCTTGGTTAGTAGCACGAGTAACAACCATAAACCACAATGCAAGCAATACAATCAAAATGACAAAACTACACTAATTACAAACAAGAAACGCATTGCTCCCCGGCAACGGCGCCAAAATTTGGTAGGCTTTTGCCGTGTACTCCTAACCAAATATAATTAACCTACTCTCTTTACACTAAGCAAGTATAATGGAAATAGGGATCGTATCCACAGGGAGCAAAGGAACTTATTCGGAAATTAGTGAATTAAAGACCCTAGTATGTGCTAAGGCCAAAGTAACCGAATTGGGGGGATTTGGAACAATGCAAGCAAGCTAAACTAAACACAGTATTGAAATATGAAGAGACTATAATATAAAAAGGCCTTGGATTCGATTAGCATCCACCCTAACCTAGTTTGTGGTCATGAAATATCAACCCCCGACACTTCCTATGGTCACCTATCGAGAAGTCTAGACCTCTCTCCTCCTAAATCGTGGCTAAACACACGATCTGCGTGGTTTGAACCTCCCTTACTATGCCTTAACTCAAATGAATCGCACTCAAGTCCAAACCAAAGTAGCATTAAGGTCGAGGAATACGATAGGATTACTAATGTTATCAAAGCAATAACATTCAAATAATAAGCAATACTTCTCTAAGTGCAAAAGATTAATGTTCAGCAAATAATCAAACACCTAGTATGCTACATGGAGCTAGGAACACAACAATCCGATTATGCACCTAAAATTAGCATTAGATGAATCACACAATAATACTAGTAACGTTCCTAGCAAAGATTATGCAAACATCATGAAATTGAACATAAGAAGCATCACAATGACCATTAAGAAAGTAGAGGATAAGAACTTCTCACAAGTAGATCAGAGCTTCAACAACCGAATCCAAGAAAGATGTTTAAGCTAGACAAGCCATAGGATTCATTACAAATCTACCAAAGAAGAAAGGGAGAAAACCTGGAAAACAATCTCTTTCTCTCTCCTCTCTAGTCGCTCTTTCAAAAAAACTAAAACTAAAAACTTCTAACCTAACCCTCCAAGGGAGGAAAAGAAAACAAAAGAAACAACTGACACGGGGGTCGCGACTCGCGACAAAGCTCGCGACTCGCGACCATGGGCGAGGTCGCGACTCGCGATGCGATCGCGGGTCGCGACGTTTCCTCCGTCTTAAAACCGCAAAAACACAAAATACAAAGAGGAAAGACGAGAGAATTTGGCTTTTGAGTAAGCCATGAAGCTGCCAAACCAAAGTGAAGACGATCCTCGGACAACGAGCAAACCAAGAAGCTTGAACCACGGACCTCGGAACTCGAAACTCGGAACTCGGAAAGAGCTCGGAGCCTTGGGAGATGCGCCATAAAGGAACCAAGGATAGGGACCCCGGGGCACAAAAAGAGATCGAAGGACCAAGATCGGCCCTCGATTACGCCACCATACAAACCGCACCCTAAACTCCTCAAAACACAACATCTTCCGACAACACCTACTAACGTCAAAACTCTCCTAAATCCCGAAACTAAGCTCGAACCGACACCAAAAACGACCCGAAATCCGCCTAAGATTGGCGGATAACTTAGACACATCAATTTGCACTAAATTTTTTGGCCATTGCACCCACGTACCCAAAGCAGTTTCCGTAGTGTCGATTTCATATGCAGGGACGGGGACAGGTAGTGGCAAATGACCATACTTCTCTACAAAACGATGAATTTTCACTCGAAAGTGATCATTCATCATTATAGACCCATGAACTGTAGTGGTCTCATCAAAAGCATAAGAATGTGCATCTGCCACTAGACAAGTCTTTCCACTAGTTGGATCTATCAAATACAATCGACAGGGAGTCTCGTCCTAACAATAACATAAAGTTCTAAATATATAAGATACTTATTTGTATAAAGCACATGTATATATGATAATTATTTGTATAAAGCACATGTATATATGATATTTATTTGTATAAAGCACATGTATATATGATTCTTATTTGTATAAAGCACATGTATATATGATCCTTATTTGTATAAAGCACATGCATATATGATAAATATTTGTACCTTCGAATGAGGAGAATGAGTGTCTCCAAATCCAGATAGTGGAGTACGTAGCTGAGTGGGCTGTGAAGTAGATGGCCCAGCAGATGGTGAAGCAGGTGATGGAACAACTGGTGAAGCATCTCGATGGAACAAATGGAGGAAAAGGTAGCCGAGTAGGGCTGAAAAGTAGCTGGACCGGAAGATCTTTGAAGCAGGTGATGGAACAAATGGAGGAAAAGGTAGCTGAGTGGGCTGAAAAGCAGCTGGCCCAGAAGATGCTGAAGCAGGTGATGGAACAAATGGCGGAAAAGGTAGCTGAGGGGGCTGAAAAGCAGCTGGCCCTGTAGATGGTGAAGCAGCTGATGGAACAAATGGTGGAACAAATGGTGGAGTAGGTAGCTGAGTGGGCTGTGAAAGCGCCACATTCTGCATATATGTGGCAATGTCAGTTCTCTACCTTTCAGCCATTTTCTGCATGAATGCTTCCTCTTGTTCCTGACTCGAGCTCCAATAGTTCCTAGGAGGTGGAAGACCAAAAGCCTTCCTATAGCCAACATTGTAGCCTCCAAAACCATAACAACGACCCCCGGTGATCGGCTTCTCTCCAAGAGCCATAAACAGGGCGTCTTTGTTACGCACGGAGTGAACTCACCCTTGGCTTGCTTCTCCTTGTACTCCAACCGCCAAAAAACAAGTTCCAAATAACAAAAATGTATTTAATAAATAAAACACGTATATATGTCAAACTAAAAGTTATATATAGTGATATACATACGTATTTGTCACTGCAATCTTTGTTTCCTCATTGGAATAAATCGGTGTTTGGTGACTGGATCCTTCTTATGCATCGCGCACCACCAGTCATCACCCCGAGTAACATGAGAGGACACCGAGGAGGATGGTGTACTAGATAACGATCCTGTAGAATCGAAACTAGGTGGAGAAAAGTTCTCCTGCTTCCACAACTCTCTAGCATCCCCATAGTTCCTTTGCCCTAAGTGGTGATGATGTGTATTCTTTTTTGCACTCTCGAGCGTCTTTTCTCGCTTTTTTCGCAATAAAAAACACATTAAGTTAGTAGAATATAATTTAATTTAATAAAACACATTAAGTTATTAGAATATAATTTAACTTACTACGGCCTCATCGACGTCATAGCCTCCTTGAAGGTAAGCCAATCCTCCATCTTGATGTGCTTGTATACATCGGCGGAGTATCACCTAGCTTCTCCTTCTTTGATCTCGACTCTGGTCATGGTGATCCAACCGGATACCAATTTGCTCTTGAAATCCCTCCATCCGGAGTTCACAGCGATCAAGTAATGCCTCTTATAGCTTATCTCGTCCGGAAGGTGAAACATATTCTCGTTTTCCATCATAAACAAATAAATAAGCACGTTAGATCAACAATAGAACAATAAATCTCAAAATTGTAAATGAAACAAATCTTACCATAGTGTCTCGTCCACATCAAATCCAACAAGGCAGGAGAAATGTTTTTCCATTTCCAATTAATGTTAAGCCTCGCGTATAGAAAGACCGACCCAAATACCATACTTGGATCTCCACGTGCCTAATAGAAAAAACAATTACAAAATACAAGCATTAAATCCTAAGCATGGTAAATTATAACTATCTTACAATCAATAATTACCGTTGGTCTCCCCAATTCATCAAACCGTAAGAACATATCTTCTCGTGTTGTGGAGATTCATCGTGGGACCTCTTTTACTCTTTCTAGCTGCCTTTGTCTTCCCACTCGACTTCTTCCCCCTCCCTTGTGCACCATAATATGCACCGGTCCGACGAGGATCTAAGAATCAAAATAAGGAAACTATGAATTAGAGAACGAACAAATAAATGACATATTCAATATTACAATAATCGCGAACCCGAGGGGGGTGGGCGACGTGGATCGGATGTCACCTCAATGTCAAGTAAAGCATTTCTATCGCCTTCTACTTCCATTCTTTCCATCCAAGCATCAAACGCATCTGCAAGCACGATCGCTGTCCTCCCCCCGATCGGCCTCCTTTTCGGGTGAAATGGTGCATCGGAATCCGATGACCGATCGCTCGAACCGTCACTAGCCATATCTCGTAACATATACATAGAAACAACAAAAAGTGTTAACAAAATTTAAAACAATATATATCAACACATTATTGTAATGAAATCTATTATAAGTACATCAATTTAGTATTCAAATTACTCATATAGAACATTTTTTACCTTTAATTTTGGTCAATAGGTTGCTCGATGACCGTTATACCTTCCTGGTGATCCATTCGCATGTAACTATTTTCAGTATCATACACATCCATCATATCATCACTTGGGATTGAGAAAGGGGGAATATCATCAAACTTATCATATTCTTCTTCATCGTCAACATCACCAACTCTTAAAATCCGCCTTTTACCATTAACAACAATGCACCACTGAGTGTCTACAGGATCAGATACATAAAACACTTGTTTTGCTTGTGATGCGAGGATAAAAGGTTCTTCAGTGTCACGCAGACGACTCATATCGACTAGAGTAAAACCACACTCATCCTTTCGCAAACCACGTCTATTATCCGCCCACTTGCATTGAAAGATAGGCATAGTGAAGTCACAATAATCGAGCTCCCATATTTCCTGAATGATCCCATAATATGATTGTGTAGCATCAATCGGAGTTTTATCTTTTGCACTCGCATACTCCCTAGATGATGCAACCATTGAAACCCCAGAATTTTGTACCACCTTCGATTTCTTGTCTTGACGTTCAGTGTAAAAGGTAAATCCATTGATATCATACCCCTCATACGATTTAAAACCTGTCACGTGGACCGTATGCCAACCACTTAATTGTATCGGGTACATGATGGTCGTTTGCAGACAATTCACCAATTACTTTATTATGGAACCAATCAATGAAACACCTGTTATGCTCATTCATCAACGCCCTCTCCCCTTTTGACGGGTTTTTGTGGCGCAATTCACGCATATGTCTCTCTAAGTATGGATTAACTTCAGTAACATGGTGCAACACGAAAAGATGAGCTTTATTCAACTCACTCAATGAAGGCGAAATATGTCGCATTCCGACACCACCCTTGCCTTCTAACCTTCCCTCGTGTCTGGACTTTGGAAGGCCTATCGTCACAGCCTTAGCAAAATGAGAAGAACAATATCCTCCAACCTCTTCGGCAATTGTTCCTTGAATAATACTCGCCTCGGGTCTTCTTTGGGTTCCTCACTTTCTTTTTCAAAGAACCCATATGTCTCTCAAAAGGGTATGCCCATCTTAAAAACACATGAACACACAGTTTAATCTCTCTTACCAAATGAAGGACTAAGTGAACCATAATGTCAAAAAAAGAAGGTGGAAAATACATCTCAAATTGACAAAGTGTTATCACCACCTCATTTTGCAAAGCATCCAACTTATCAGGGTCAAGAACCTTGTTGCATATGGTATTGAAAAATGAACACAACCTCGTGATGGCAAGCCTGACATGTTTTGGAAGAATCCCGCGTATTGCAATCGGCAAAAACACTTGCATCAACACATGACAGTCATGGGACTTCAGCCCAATTAATTTCATATCACTCAAAGAAACAAGTCTTCTCATGTTAGATGAGTATCCATTGGGAACCTTAATACCGTATAAACACTCACAGAACAATCGTTTCTCTTGCCTAGACAATGTATAACAAGCTGGAGGCAAATATGTTGTTGTTCCCTTTCCTTTCTTAGTTTTTTCCTTAATCTTTGGCCATAAATTAGGCCGAATCTTCAATTTCTCCATATCTCTGCGAACTTTCGGACCATCCTTAGTTTTTCCCGGCATATTCAACGGAGTACCAATAATTGCATCGAAACATTTTTTTCAATGTGCATTACATCGAGACAATGTCTAACTGGTAAGTATTTCCAATAAGGAAGTCTCCAGAATATAGACTCTTTTTTCCAAATGACACCATCGTCTTCCGAAGGTTTAACCCCCTTACCAAATATTGTGTCCATCCCCTTAACACGATTATAAACTTCTTTTCCGGTCAACGGTCTAGGAGCTGGAGCATTTTCAACTAACCCGTTAAATGGTGCTTTTTTCTTTCGTTATGGATGAGAATTATGTAGGAATTGCCTATTAATGATATAGACATGTTTCCCACAATGTGGCAAATGTGTAGCCTCCATACCATTCTCACAAATGGGACATGCCTTTTTCCTTTGACCTTATACCCCGACAAATTGCCATAAGCAGGATAATCATTTATAGTACAGAATAGCATAGCACGAAGCCTGAAATCTTCATTGGAATACGCATCAAATACCATAACACCTTCGTCCCACATTTTTTTGAGATCTTCGATGAGAGGTGCAAGATATATGTCTATATCATTTCTCGGCTGTTTAGGCCCAGAAATTAAGAGAGACAACATAATATACTTTCGCTTCATGCACAACCATGGAGGAAGATTGTATATCACTAACAGAACAGGCCAAGTACTATGTTGACTACTCAAAGTACCGTAAGGGTTCATTTCGTCCGTACACAATGCAAGTCTCAAGTTCCTAACTTCCTGACCAAATTCCCGATATCTGGAATCTATAGCCTTCCATTGAGGAGAATCTGCAGGATGCCTAAGCATCCCATCTTTCTTTCTCCGATCAGCATGCCATCTTAGGTTCTTTGCATCTTCTTTGATAGAAAATAGCCGCCTAAACCTTGGCACAATTGGAAGATACCACAACACTTTCGCAGAAGGACCCGTATTGCCCGGCCCAGGCTCAACCCCATCCGGCAATTTATAGCGGGACTTACCACACCTCGGACATTCATAAAGGTCTGCATTCTCATTTCGATACAACACGCAATCATTCGGACATGCATCAATCCGCTCATATTCTAAACCCAAAGGACACATTAATTTTTTGGCATAGTAGGTGGATTTTGGTAATAAATTACCCTCAAGAAACATATCTTGTAAAGCTTCTAAGAGTTCTGTGAAGCGTACATCAGTCAAATTATGTTTCGCTTTGATGTTGAAAAGGGTTAAAACCCCACTCAATTGAGTGTATTTTGTACACCTTGGATAAAGGGGTTTCCCAGCAGCTTCAGACAAACTGTCAAACACTCGTGATCGCTCTTTAAAATGGTCACGTGCCCCTTCCAACATCTCACCTAATCGATCATCACCAAACTCTTCATCCTCGGTGTCACTATTATCTCCGTGATCATTTTCATTACCTACAACATCATCACCTTCTATCCTAACATGATCTTCAATCACAAATTCATTCTCGCCCCAACATTCGACATATCAATCTCTAATGAGTTACTAGTGCCATCATCAACAATAACCCTATTCTCGAGTATACTTTCCCTTCTCACCATGCCATAACCAAATATAATACTCGGCTCTAAATCCTCGACGAATAATATGATCTCTTATTAACCTAATATCGAAATCGTATTCACATTGTAGCAATCAACACATGGACAATATATCTCATCCTCGCAAGTAAGTTGTTGATGCTCTACAAGCACGTTTACAAAACTCATTCACACCTTGTACGAACTCCAACGTATTCCGCTTTCCATACATCCAACTTCGATCCATTTCTAAAAACCCCCACACATATATACATCTATTAAAACTTATGATCAATTAAAAAATTCACATAAATATAACACAACAAACTAATATTCAATGCATGCTTCCACTTGGGTCCTTATCACTCCAACCTAACCCATTCTTAAACGTCCAATCCCACTAGTGAATGCATGTATCATCTTTGATTCTAAGTAAAATTCGGCAGCATTTCCCTTCGGTTCTCCAAGTACACGATGAAGATAATTGCTTATCTTATATGCACCCGGAGAACAAATTAGGGAAATGATTAACCGTATTTCACTTAGAATCAAAGAATCAACACACATTCACTACCTAAGTGAGATGTGACGTTTAAGAACAGTCCCAAACGGGGACTATTCAAGACTTACTCCTAATGAGTAAATCTTGAACGGGTATCTAGGCACTATGATGTACATAAAAAAATCGCATTCAAGCGATTCCAAGTCATCACCAAACAACAAATACCAAACCATTCCTTAGATTTCCCTTCCTCTCCCATTGGTGAGTCTATAAATATGAAGGCATTGCAAAAAAACAATCGCATTATACATACAAACAATCGCATTTAAGCGATTTCAAGTCATAACCAAACAACAAATACCAAACCATTCCTTAGATTTCCCTTCCTCTCCCATTGGTGAGTCTATTAATATGAAGGCATTGTAAAAATAACCCCATTATATATATCACTTCAAACAATTCACCACACTTATGCAAAAACAATCCCGTATAACATTCTAGGGCATACAAAAAACTTAAGCAAAATCATCACAAATTTAGTTTTTAATCCTTAAATCTCATAAGTAATCATATATATATATATATATATATATATATATATATATATTATATTGAGCATTTTTAACTACAATTTAAGCCAATTTTTTTATAAATGAAAAAAGACAATTGAAAATTAATAAGAATTAATGAAAAACTAACCGTATGACAAGGGGAAGGTGGCCCTAGCGGCTGTGAACGGAGTAGAGGAGCGCAAAACCGGCCGAAAACCGCACCAAAAGAAGGCCGAAAACCGCACAAAAGAAGGCCGAAAACCGCACCAAAGAGGGGCGAAAACACGCCGAAAACCGCTCCAAAAGGCCGAAAACCACCAGAAAAAACGAGTTAGGTACCCTTGTCGCCGGAAACCGAAACCTTGTTGCCGGAAAATGAAACCTTATCGCCGGAAATTTGAAGATGGTGAGAGAGTGTGAGAGTAGAGAGAGAGAGAGAGTGAGAGAGTGCGAATAGAGAGAGAGAAAGTAGAGAAACAGTGAAGCCAAAAAAAAAAAAAAACCCGTGTTTTAGATCCAGAGTACGGGGGATATTGTTGCGGTTTTGTCGAAACCGCAGCAATATATTAAAATAATGTTTAAAAAATATTATTTTAATATATTGATGCGGTCTCTGTCGGAACATGACAATATCTTAAAATAATATTTTTTTAAACATTATTTTAATATATTGCTGCGGTTTCTGACAAAAACCGCAGCAATATATTAAAATAATATTTTTTTAACATTATTTTAATATATTGATGCGGTTTCTGAAAGAGACCGCAGCAATATATTTCAGGAATAAAATGTTACACTTTTTCGAAAAAATTCGTTGGATATATATTGCTGCTGTTTTCTCTAGAAAACGCAGCAATATGGTTGGTCAAATGGTCAACTATTTGGCCAAAGCTTACTGTTGCAACCATATTGCTGCGGTTTTTAATAAAAACTGCAGCAATATATTTATTTCATAATTTACCTTTTTTTTTGTCGTTATATATTGCTGCGTATGGGTAAAACCGCAGCAATATCACCGCAGCAATAAGCATTAATTCTACTAGTGATTAGAGGATGCAAAGCACGTGATTTACCCTCATGATGACCCACTAGTGGTCACCTTAAAAGTTGCAAACTGTTTGATTCACAGAATTTTGGTGGATGGAGGAAGTTCCGCTAATATTTTATTCCTGTCTACTTTCGAAAAATTAATGATAGGCCGGGAGCACTTACAGCCAGTTCGGTACCCAGTGATCGGATTCACTGAAGCATCCGCGATACCAGAAGGGATTATAAAATTGCCGGTCAGGGTGGGCGAGAATAGTGAAGCCAGAGATGTGATGGCCGAATTCCTGGTAGTAGACGTTCCGGGAGCATACAATGCAATCATCGGAAGACCGTTAATTCATGACGTGCAGGGAGTGGTATCTACTTATCACTTGACTATGTTGTACGTATCCAATTCGGGTATAACAGCGAAGATCAGGGGAAACCAGGAAGCAGCAAGATCATGTTATTTAACGGCTTTAAAACAGCCGGTAAGAAGGGTTCCTGTTGAAGAATTATGCCCGCCAGCAAGAAAAGAAAAAAGAGTTAAGAGCACGACCCAGGCAGGCGAGAAAAAATCTGAGAAGCAAGGAGATGTTTTGGACATTGCTATGGAGGAGCTTGAATCTCGGCCAGAGGATTTGCCAAGACCCAAGCCTGAGGGGGAGTCTAAGCTGGAAATGTTGACAGATGATCCAGAGAGGACTGTGGCTGTCGGAACGGACATGGACCTAGAGGTCAGAATCAACCTGATAACCCTCCGACGAGAAAACGCTGATGTGTTCGCGTTCTCGGCGGATGAGACGCCGGGGATAGACCCGGCCATGATAGTCCATCGACTGAATGTCAACAGCTCAGTTCGTCCCGTAAGGCAAAAGAAAAGAAACTTCTCAGCAGAAAAGAATAAGGCCGTTAAGGAGGAAGTTGATAAACTGCTAGCGGCCAACTTTATTGAACCCTGTGATTACCCGGAATGGCTAGCAAACGTGGTGATGGTGAAAAAAGCAAACGGTCAATGGCGAATGTGTGTCGACTTCACAGATCTCAACAGAGCGTGTCCAAAAGACTGTTATCCTCTGCCAAGAATTGATCAGTTGGTAGATTCAACTAGCGGGCATGCTCTTTTGAGCTTTATGGACGCATTTTCAGGTTACCACCAGATCAGTCTTCTGGAAGAAGATAGGAAGAAAGCAGCTTTCATCACAGACTGTGGAGTATTTAATTATAAAGCAATGCCTTTCGGCCTGAGAAACGCGGGGGCCACATACCAGAAACTGGTCGACAAAGTATTTGCTGAGCAGAAGGGAAGGAACATCGAAGTTTATGTGGACGATTCAATCGTCAAAAGCAAAACAGACCGCGAGCATATTGATGATTTAAGAGAGACCTTTAGTACTCTGAGAAGATACAAGATGAAGCTCAACCCGAAAAAATGTGTATTCGGGGTGAGAGCAGGAAAATTTCTAGGATTTATGGTCAGTAAGAGGGGAATTGATGCTAACCTGGATAAAGTGCGTGCTATTATGGATTTGCCAGAGCCGAAAGGAATAAAAGACGTACAGAGATTAACTGGAAGAATGGCTGCATTAACTCGTTTCATCTCCAAGTCGGCCGACAAGGCCTTGCCCTTCTTCGCATTATTGAGAGGAAACAAGAAATTTGAATGGGGCGAGGAGCAAAGCCAAGCTTTCGTCGCGGTCAAGGAGCATCTAAAGACTCTACCCACCATCACCAGGCCAGAAACGGGGGATACATTGCAATTATATATCTCGGCTTCTCCAAAAGCGTCGCGGCTGTTCTATTGGTTGAAAAGGAAAAGAGGCAAAGAACCGATATACTTTATCGGGCCACATCCCGAACGGCCCCGAGAGCCGCTATCGCCTGATTGAGAAGATGGCGTTGGCCGTGATAATCGCCGCCGTAAAGCTCGAGCCATATTTCGATTGTCATCCCATTCAAGTCTTGACAAATCAACCTTGGAGAAAGCTTTGCAAAGGATGGATAGCTCGGGCGTCTTTTGAAATGGGCGGTTGAGTTGTCCGAATATGATATCCAGTACAAGCCTAGGACCACGATAAAAGCTCAGGCATTGGCGGATTTTATCGTGGAGGCATCTTACGAAGAAGAGCAGGTGGAAGAAAGCACTTGGTCGTTAGAAGTAGATGGCTCGTCGCCAGCCAGTGGCTCGGGGCGGCATTGTAATGACCGGCCCGAAGGAAATATTTTTGAATACGCCATCAAGTTCACTTTCCCAGCCTTCAAACAATGAGGCGTAGTACGAGGCAAAGCAATCGCGGGATTGAGGATGTGCATATTAGCTGGGGCCAAAAGCGTATCTTTGAAAACGGACTCGCAGCTAGTTAATGGCCAGTTGAAAGGGGAGTTTGAGGTCCGAGAAGCAAATATGCAAAAATACGTGGAGAAGGCCAAGGAATTGATAGCCCAGCTGACTCACTTTGACGTTCAAGCCATCCCCAAGGCCGACAACACTAAAGCGGACGCACTCTCCAAACTGGCAAGTTCTGATTCTTTGAACATTGAAAGATCTGTTATGGTGGAGGTTTTGAAAGAGAAAAGCATCACCGAAAAAACCATGATTGTAAATAATGTCAATCAGCAAGGCGAATGGTTCAGTCAAATAGTGGCTTATAAACTCACGGGCTCACTCCCTTCGAACGCGATGGAAGCTAGGAAGTTGAAGAGGCAAGCAAGTTGGTATGTCATTTACCAAAATGAGCTATATAAGAAATCAATTAGCTTACCGCTGTTAAAATGTGCAACGGCATGGGAGTCAGGAAAAATTTTGGAGGAGATACATGAGGGGATCTGTGGAAATCACATTGGGGGCAAAGCGTTAGCATTAAAAGCATTGAGAGCTGGATATTATTGGCCGAGTATGTTGGCAGACGCACAAGGTTATGTCAAGAAATGTGACAAAGGTCAAAAATTTGCTCCCATCATCAATAGACTTGCGAACGACCTCCAGCCTATAATATGTCCGATACCGTTTGCACAGTGGGGTTTGGATATCCTTGGACCTTTTACAGCAGCCACTGCCGGCCGTAGATTCCTGATTGTAGGTATCGACTATTTCACAAAGTGGATCGAAGCAGAGCCGACAGCAAAGATAAAGTCAAATCAAGTCAAAAAGTTCATTTGGCAAAATATAATGACAAGGTTTGGTATACCAGCTGCAATAGTCTTTGATCACGGCGCGCAATTTGACTGTCGGCCAATCAAAAATTTTCTATCCGAGTTCAGAGTAAAGTTCGCATTTTCAGCCGTATGTCACCCGCAGAGCAATGGGCAAGCGGAGGCCGCAAACAAACAGATTCTCGCAGCCTTGAAGAAAAAGTTGGATGAACTCAAGGGAGCTTGGGCCGATATGATTCCAGCAGTATTATGGGCCAATAGAACAACAGAAAAGGAGGCAACGGGAGAAAGTCCATTCAAGCTAGCTTTTGGAACGGAAGCAGTCTTGCCGGTAGAGGTTGGTTTACCGTCATATCAGATCAAATACAAAGATCTAAAGAACAATGATCAAGCCTTAAGAGAAAATCTAGATTTTCTAGCAGAAACAAGGTTGATAGCGGAACTCAAAGCTGCTGCATACAAAGATCGTATCAGTAAAGCATACAACAAGAGAGTTCTTGAAAGGCCATTAGCAAAAGGAGATCTAGTACTACGAAGGACGGCAGCCACCGGAAAAGCTCACGCTGAAGGGAAGTTAACAGCCAACTGGGAAGGACCATATCAGATATCTAAAGAAATTGGTCCCGGCTCCTTTGTGCTGAAAACGATGGACGGCATTGAACTAAAGAATTGCTGGAATACAAGTGTTTTAAAGAAGTACTATGTGTAGATATCTCATGTAAAAGGCCAAGAGCCATTACTTTTTCGTATTAATAATATAACTTCCCGTGAGCATTCCATTAATTGTTTTACGCTTATCTTATGTACGCCACGTTCCATTAGTCTAAAAGGGCCACATAACAGGCCACGTACTAAAACGACCATATAACAGGTCTCGAAGTACAAAAACGGCCACATAACTGGCCACGTACTAAAACGACCATATAACAGGTCTGAGTACAAAAACGGCCACATAACAGGCCACGTACAAAAATGACCATATAACAGGTCTAAGTACAAAAACGACCATATAACAGGTCTAAGTACAAAAACGGCCATATAACAGGTCAAAAACGAAAACAGCCAATTAACAGGCCATGTACGAGAAAAATCATATGACAGATCAGATATGAAAGCAGTCATAAAGTAATGCTACTTCGATATAAAGCGAAAGCAGAAGAGAACAGAAGCTCACAAAAATTAAGCTTCATTACTAATTACTGGCATGGCGGCCAACTACAAGCAAAAATGTGGGCAGCCACCAAAAAGGCATCAAAAATTCGTAGCAGTCATTGTAATTGTAAAGCTTATCCAAGGTACATGCCCTATTGGGCCGAATTCAACGTTTACAAAATATTAGAAAAACAAAATTCTAACAGCTATTAGAGTCAACTGAAGAGCCTGGAGATGACCGCCAAAAACATCAAGGGAGAGGCATCTCTTCATCCTGAGCGACGGGAAGAACATTGGCAATCACATGCTCCTCGCAGATGAAGGGCTCACCCTCCAAAGGGCGTGTGTGAACACCTTCTGCAAAAGCGGTTTCCATCTCCTCCCAGTTGAAGTTCGGATGAGAATGACAAACACATCTTTTAGCAGCTATCCATCCACCGTCATATCTCTCTCCCAACATACCAACAAACTCTTCATATTTTTTAAAATCTGCCACAGCTTGAGCGCCGGCATCATCCTTGGCCTTAGAAATGGCGGTGGCCATCTCACCCTTAATGGACGCCAGTGAAGCTTCAAGCTCCGCTGATTTCTTTTCAGCCTGCTCAACCTTGGCAGCCTTACTTCGCAAATCCGCCAGTTCAACATCAACGACTGCCCGCGATGCCTTCTCGGCATCAAGCTGCTGCTGTATATTGTCAGAGTGAACTCGGGCAGCATCAAACTGGGTCTGAAGCTCGTTCAAGGATTGCTTTTGCCTATCAGACTCGGATTGATAATGGACAAATTGTTCAATATGCTCAATGGCAGAATTATTAGTCTGCATCAGAAAGACGATATTAAAAAAAAATTTAATAATAATAATGATGAATATCGGATCATGAATCCTACCACAGTAAGGTCGTGAGCAAGTTGGGCGGCCGGCGCTACTAGCTTGTCTGCCGGGCAATCAATTGGCAGCTGAAGGCCCTTCAGGAGACGGTATCCGAGAGTACCGCCATTAGCTAGAATATCAGCATATAGTGACTCATCTTCCCTCACGTCCCAGTTGGGTTGATAGATTTTCCCGGGGACAGAAGGGGGACGAAAAAATGCAGCCTTCACAGCGGCACTAAGGATAACCTCTTTATGCTCAATCCACTCATGGATCCGAGAAAATATTCCCGGCCCAAGGTTTGTCAAAAAGCTGGGGGAGCTAAGGATGTCGTAAATTTTTTGGCGCAAAAAAGAGCCAGATCCCAATGCCGTCCCAATGCTGTCGATGGCAGCGTTCAGAGGAGAAACTCTGGTGGCAGATGATTCCCGGACGGGACTATGGTCCGGAACAGTAATAGCGGTCTCCGGTTGCTGTGTTTCAGAAGCAGCGACATCTAGGGCTTGCCTCTTGCTGGGACTATTATCGGAGGGCTCGCGAGGCCGCCTCTCACCGACAACCACGCCACTTCCGCCGCGGCGAACAGGAACGTGAACGACAGGACGAGGAGATTCCAGATCCCCACGTCTAGCAGATCGGCCGGGAGTACGGCATGACGAACACTTGCCCGACCAGATTGGCGACCACCGCGGCTACGAACTGCACCTCTGAGACCCCCAGTGAGGCCATGAACAGTGTCATAGTCAAAGACGGACTCCTCAGGAGTTCGAGACATTGGCGTCAATTCTTCGTTGAGACCCAACTCCTCAAGATCTAAACTGACGGGACCTGCAACAGCAAAGCGGAAGGATTAATATCATTTTAATTAACAGAAAGCAGAGGTACAAGTCCCACGTCGGACCATAAGTCAAGAGGCAAACCTTCTGGGTGGGTCCGGCAGAGAAATAAAGCCGACAAAGGTTCATTTCCCAGTATGTACTTTGCATGGGGAAGCCATCTGCAAGGGATCCTTCCCTCGGTGTCTTCACCGACGACAGTAATAGTCCCGACCTCAGACTCATAATAACCAAAGGCCTTTTGCTCATCCGCTGAAAGACCATAAGAGGGAACGTCTTCCTTCCGAGTAACCGGCTTAGTAAAGTGACGACGGATAGGGAAATTATTCGGCACTTTAACCCAATAAAAAGTGGGTTGCCAACCTTTCAACCCAGTCAACTTAGGGTAGACGGTAAGTTTATTTTTGGCCGTCATCAAACTCCACTATCCTTTCTCAGTGGAGCCGTTCCGTCGAAGCTAATGAAGGCGACGGAAGAGGTTGAGTGTCTCAGGAAACCCTAAATAAGGACAAGTCCAAATATAAGCGACCAGGTTCCTAACGGCCAGGGGTGTCAGCTGAGCCAGGCAGATGTTGAACGCCTTCAAAATCCGTACCAAGGTTAAATCTAGAGGAAAGCGCAACACAAATTCAAAATGGTGCGCATAAACAGCTACGTGCCCTGCCGGACAATCAGTCACTTTCGATCCCTTGTCCGGGACTATCAACTTATACTCCGGTGGGAAGGCATACAACTTCTCCGCAACATCGCAGTAGTTGAGATCTATGGCGCATTGTCGCCAAGACTTACGGGATAACCGTAGATCTCGGACCACTTTGCTATAATCTCCATCGGGCGGCCATATCCCGAATGCTCAACATCTTCGCGGTCAGGGATCGGCTCGGGCCGAGAATTAGGAGGCATGCTAGAACTTTTCCCCAAAACTATCTCGTTTGGACGAATACTTTCATCCCGACCAGAAATAGAAGGACCCTCAGTCTCGTCCATTGTAGCAATAGAATCGTTGTCGGAACCTAAATCAATAACAGGTGGATGAGAAGGGCCGGTTTCATGAGCGAGACGATCATAAAAGTCATCCGCTACTACAATTCCAGCATCTGCTAAGTTATCTAACCAGGCATGCTCCCTCAAAGGCATAACATCAAGTCCGGGAACAACATCAGGGGGAGGATTTCTAGCAGTTCGGCGAGCTAAAATTTGATGTCTTAGTTCCCGGAGTGTTTGTCTATCACCACTCATCCTCGCGGACAGATATTGGGAAGTCAAATTTTCTTGCTCAGGGGTAGAGCGGTCATTAAGGAATTTAGATCTAAGTTCCCTATCTCTATCAGCAGTAAGGGGCAATTCAGCTAACAAGCGAGTTCTTTCCTCCCTAAGGCTGGAAGTAGACGAACTATGTCCGCCATGAAGGGAAGCAGGAGACGAGGGCTCACTTTCAGACATAAATTTATCACTCAAAGAATTTTGACTGTCTGAGAGGTCCGATATAATTTCAAAGAAAGAAACAGAAAGAGCAGTTGAAGAGAAGTTGGAAAAAGGTACCTGAGAAGTCGACGAAAAACGACCGGAAAATCAAGCAGATTCCCAACAAAGCACAGCAAAAGGCCCCGAATGCACGAACAGAAAAAAGAAACCCAGTAAACGGAGCACCGGAGAGCGTAATTTCACCGGAAAAGTTGAAAGCTTTGAAAGTAAACCCTCAATTGCACTCAAGCGAAAAAAGGTGAAAAAGCACTGCAATTTCTCAAAAGTAAAGGGCGAAAAAGTAACTCAGAACACTTTTGAGGAGATTTGGTAACTTAAAGGCAGGATCTTGGTGAAGAAAAGAGGAATTGAAGTTCTCAGAAATTCGCAAAAACCAGAGAAATATGGAAGGTTGAAGACGAAGTGTAGAAAATAAGAAAGGGGAACTAACGCTTCTTTACAAAGCCGGGATTGAATGGCCAAGATGAACTGATCCATCAACTTCTTTCGTGGATGAATGCCAAATGTCACTCGCTAAGCCCAGCCTATTAAAGAATAAAGAAAAACAAGCGGGATTTCACAAAAAGGTCATGATTGCACTTTTCGAAATACGAAGTCTCCCCAGGGCAACACGTGGCAGCTGAGAAAAATATGGAACATGCAAAATTCACTCGCGTCCTCAATGTAACATCAATGCCGGTCACGACCCCCAATGATGCTGGGGGGCTAGTTGTATGGGTATACCCAAGTTCACTGTCGGACACATCTCTTATGGCCGACATCAGCAAACTTGAAACGCAACCTCATCAGTAGAATCCAGACCGTTAATGAAAAGCCGTCCGAGATGGTGTTCACGACCACATTTGAGGATAATCTTCCCTCCAATCAGACTCATCATAGTCATATATGTGTCGCAGGATTACGCACCCTGTCAGATGAATACTACTGCTATAAATAGCCAAATGGTACTATTCTACAGGGACATTCTCTCACATTCTAAGCTCTGCTTTCTCTCTCTCTCTCTCTCTAAAATCCTTATCGGGCACTTACTGACTTGAGCGTCGGAGGGGGTTTCCTCGCATCCCCCCCGAGGGTAGTTTACGTTTGTCTTCTTTGCAGACTTCCAGTCTCAGACGCCCACTCTCGTACTGCCGGACACTTCCTTGTCCGACACCGTTTCACTACTGAAACAGTAAGCAGCCTCTAATTCCACCACAACTGTCAAATATAAATCAGCAAATACGCAAAACTCCCCCATTAATTTACAATTTATATTTTGAATATTGATTGTAATTGACTAAAATATTAAGCTCAAAGTTTACAAATTTGAGGTAATTATGGTTTCTGAGAGATACCCATATGGAGGAATTAATTAATATGATCAAATTCATGGTGAATTATAACCAAAAGAAAAAGAAAAAAAAAGAGGGCTTTTTTCAATTAATGAAAAATAATTATTGTTCTTAAAGGAACAAGATTGAATGAAAATAATGAAATGAAAGGGAAGAGGATATTCGGGCTTTGCTAAATGACGCCCTAAAATTACTTACTAAGACCCTAAATACTGTATTTTTATACTGTATATGTTTACCTCCATTTCTTTTCATTTTCCATTTTTTTCTCTCTTTCTCCCAACCCCTTTCCCTACCACCACCAGTCCACCACCGCGGGGTCCCGCCACCACCAACACCAGCACCTAAATACAACCTACCTTGAAGCCCTCCAAACCCCCTGATGAGAATCGAACCCACAACATGTGGGTGGAAGATGAAAGGGCTTACCACCCTTCCACTCCCTCATTTTCTACTGGGTTGCTAAATGACGCCCTATAATTTCCTAATAACGCCATAAATACGTATAAAATGCTATATTTTTATACTTTTTATTTCTTTTCTCACTTTCTCCCCTTCCCTCAATGCCTCACTTCTTCTTCTTCTTCCACACCACCACTACCTTCAAGTAGCCCTGGTTATTGGGAGCATCGGTTCAGGATCAGTGTGGGTCGAGTCATAAGAGGGTCGCCTCATAGAGGGTCGATAGCGGATCGGGCCAAATGGGTAGCGGGTCGATAATTGACGGGTCGGTAAACGAGCAAGAAAAACAAGAAACAAAAAGAGCCAAAAGTGAGTATAAATGAATGCGAATCCGAATATGTATTTTTTTTTTTACAAAATCTATTTTATTTTTCAAAATTATTATGGGTTTCTTTGTTGGCCCTATAATGGCCCTGGCCAATAATGACCCAGTCCAATAAAGCCCTGTCCAATAAAAGCCCTATAAATTTGACCCTAACTCTTTAGCCATTGGACTACCCTGTCCAATAACCAGGTCTACCTTCAAGCCCTATCACCACCACGACCTTTCATAATGCTCATAAGAGTACTCCCATCACCACCACTACTTTTCTTCTTCCCATCACCACCACCATCTTCACTCCGCATCACCACCACCACCTTTCATAATGTGAATATGTGATTGATGATATAGCACCCAAAAACAATGTCATTGATTGGTTCCCATACATTAAATTAATGGAGAAAACTTATACTGAAGTATACGTTTAATACAACACATAATATGTTCATGGATATTTTGTTGCCGTGGCCTGAATCCTGCAAAGCAGTGTTGACATTTTTCATTTTGTACATTTAAGTTGATTAATTGCTTTATTATTGATTGTAATTTCTGCAGTAGCCAATGCGTTGTCTTCCCATCACCACCACTACCTTTCTTCTTCCCATCACCACCACCATCTTCACTCCTATCACCAACCTTTCTCTCCACTTTCTTCTCTCCTCTGTTTTTTATTTTTTTTAAAGAATTAAAAAAAAAAAGGAGGCGTCAATGGCAGGCGCTCCACCACATAGTGAGGCGCCTGCCATGGACGCCTCCACCAGTGGTGGGGCGTCCACCATGGACGCCTCTCCATAATTTAAAAAAAAAAAAGGAGGCGTCCACCATGGACGCCCCACCACCGGTCGAGGCGTCTTTGGCAGGTGCCTCACCTTGTGGTGGAGCGTCCGCCATGGACGCCTCCACCGGTGGTTGGGCGTCCATGATGGACGCCTCTCCATATTTTTAAAAAAAAATTCACCACCGAGAAACTGGTGGCTAGCACCGAAACTAAGTGGTGGGGCGTGATGGTGGATTAGTGGTGTTGATGGTGATGGTGATGTTGGTGGATTAGTGGTGGTGTGGCGGCGGCTGGAGTGGTGGCGGGGGAAGGGAAATAAAATACTATATTTAGGGCGTTAGTACGAAATATTAGGGCGTCAAATAGCAAAGCCCAAAAAATATGGTGAGGCGTTTACCATGGACGCCCCACCACCAATGCAGGCGTCCATGGCAGGCACTCCACCACAGGGTGAGGCGTCTTACATGGACGCCTCCACCGGTGGTGGGGTGTCCATGGTGGACGCCTCCTTTTTTTTTGAATTTTTTTAAAAAAGAAACATGGAGAGGAGTCCATGGCAGGCGCCTCACCCTGTGGTGGAGCGCCTGCCGTGGACGCCTCCACCGGTGGTGGGGCGTCCATGGTGGACGCCTCCTTTTATTATTTTTTTAGAAAAAATCAAAGAGAATTGAACAGAGGAGATAAGAAGGGGAGAAGAGGGGTGGGGTGTGATGATGTCACCGGAACATGTTGCCGCCTTGCCGGAGTTCCTTGGTGATAGTGATGAGAGACAATGAGAGTAAGGGGGTGATGAGACAGTGAGAGGGAGAGAGATTGAGGTATGGGAGTGGGAGGCGTAAGAGAGGGTGAGATAGTAAAAATACGTATTAGGTATAAATATAGGGCGTTAGTAAGAAATAATAGGGCGGCATTTAGCAACCCAGCATACCAAGAACCCTTGGATCCAATGGTACGGTTTCCTATCTCCCACATGGGAGACCAAGGTTTAAATCTTGGTGGAAGCAAAATTTCAATATTCTTGGGGGGAGGGGGGGTTTAGGGCTTGTTGGGCCTCTGGGTGAGTGGCCCTGTGCGAGGGCAGCCCAGAGGAAATTCATCTTACCACGGGTTCCCAAAAGGGAGCCACAAAAAAAAATTAGCAACCCAGTATTCATACCTGAAGCCATGCTTTTCTGTTGAATCCAAAACTTGGGAATGATCGAATTATGTTTCCCTTGATGTGGGATTTCTTTTTGGAGAAACATGTGATGGAAGGAAAAATGCAACAGGAAAGGAAGAAGATAAGGTTGTGTTTCTGCTAAGAAATTAAGGATTAGAATAGGTTGCGAGATGTGATGTTGTCCCCAAGAGCGGTCGCCTAAGCTCCGATATCCGTATGGCGGAAACCTGCAAAACAAAGTTAAGCTACCCCGGGGGTGGTTCCGGGATCGCCCCTCCGACGCTCAAGTCAGATGTGATAGAGGTAGAGAGAGAGAGAATCTAGAGAGAGATGTTCTAGTTTGTTAGGTGATAATTGAATACCTGTTCATTGATGAGTTTGTTGGTATTTATAATGTTGGGGATTTCCCAGACAGGAAACATTAATTGGATGGGTCTTTTCGGAATCAATGGCTATGTTGCCTTTTCAGGCAATGATTATTTCAGCCTTTTAGAGGGTTCCAAAATTCCTGAGATTAGGTCAACTTTCAGGTGGGACCCACTGCTGCCACCTGTCCAAAGCTTTAGGAGGTTTTTGTGTCCCTGTTGGACTGCTGATTAATTGAGCCCAAACAATTAGCCCCACGCCAGGGATCGGGGATCATAGAGGTCTGACTGGGTGACGCCCATCCGTGGTGGAATAATGACCGCCTTAATTCTGACTGACTCGCTGTCCATCCGAGTGCCGAAATAACCATGGCGCCGACCCAGTCAATCCCTGTTGACGGGTTCCATGCCGACCGAATCTTTTTCTTCTTGAAAGGAAGGTGCCGACCCGGTTATTTCCTCTTGAAAGGAAGGTGCCGACCCGGTCGCCTCCTGTTAAAGGAAATTGGGAAGACCGAGTCGTTTCCTGTTGAAGGAAACAATGCCAACCAGGTCATTGGCGACCAAGTCTTTTTCTTCTAGAAAGGAAGGTGTCGACCGGGTTATTTCCTATTAAAAGGAAGGTGCCGACCTTGTTGCCTCCGGTTGAAGAAAATTGGGAAGACCTAGTCGTTTCCTGTTGAAGGAAACAGTGCCGACCAGATCATTGTTGGCTGGGTCAGGTCCTGTTGAAGGAAGTAGTGGCGACCAGGTCATTGCCGATCGGGTCAGATCTTGCTGAAGGAAATAGTGTCGACCAGGTCATTGCCGACCGGGTCGGATCTTGTTGAAGGAAGGATGCCGACCTAGTCAATTTCCGGGTCATCCCCCTATTGAAGGAGCCGAGCGGGTCACTTTCTGTTTAAAAGAAAGAGCGCCGACCGGGTCACTTCTAGTTGGAGAGATGGGCACCGACCGGGTCATCCACTATGGAAGAAGAAGAGAGCCGACCAGGTCACATCCTATTGAAGGAAAAGTGCCGACCGGGTCACTCTTTGTTGTAGAGTTTGGCGCCAACCAGGTCACCCTCTATGGAAGAAGAGGACAACTGACTAGGTCACTTCCTATTGGAGAGGTCGGTGTCGACCGGATCACCCTCTATGGAAGAAGAGAGCTGACCAGGTCACTTCCTGTTGAAGGAAGAGCGCCGACCGGGTTATTTTTGTTGTTCATTTTGGAGGCCACTCGGATGAGGGGCTACTGAGAGTGAGTGTTAATTGGCACTTGGCCATATTTGACCAAGAATATAGGTGGCTCAGTAAAGGAAGGGAGCTTTTGTTGGCCGAGTGAGTATGAAGCCACTCGGATGAGGGGCTAATGAGCCCCAAGTTTGTTCGAGTGGGTGCTAGCTGATACTTGGCCATATTTGACTAGGTATAGAAGCGACTCGGCAAAGGATATGAGCTCATATTGGCCGAGTGAGTTATGAAGCCATTCGGATGAAGGGCTAATGAGCCCCAAGTTTGTTCGAGTGGGTGCTAGCTGATACTTGGCCATACTTGACCAAGTATAGAAGCGACTCGGCAAAGGAGAGGAGCTCCTATTGGCCGAGTGAGTTATGAAGCCACTCGGATGAGGAGCTAATGAGCCCCAAGTTTGTCCGAGTGGGTGCTAGCTGATACTTGGCCATATTTGACCAAGTATAGAAGCGACTCGGCAAAGGAGAGGAACTCCTATTGGCCGAGTGAGTTATGAAGCCACTCGGATGAGGGGCTAATGAGCCCCAAGTTTGTCCGAGTGGGTGCTAGCTGATACTTGGCCATACTTGACCAAGCATAGAAGCGACTCGGCAAAGGAGAGGAGCTCCTATTGGCCGAGTGAGTTATGAAGCCACTCGGATGAGGCGCTAATCAGCCCCAAATTTGTCCGAGGGGGTATGTCCGACCACAAAGGCACATAGCCACCTTTGATACTTGGGATCTGGGGACCCGTTTTGTGGATTGAGCTGACTAGGCGCTTGCCAGGAATTGTGACGTTTGATCTCCCTTTGGCCCCGAGGGATGACGCTTGGACTTCTTGGACCTCTGAAGGGTTGGACTTAGTAGGTCCAGTGAGGCCGCTTCAAAAAGCCGACGCGGGGGGGTTTGCGTTGCACATCCCCCTAGGTGTGCCTATATGTGAGGAAGGAGAGAGAGATTTTTCGATCATTTGCTCATTTCTCCAAATCTTCTCTCTCACAAATCCTCAAATTCTCTCTAACTTTCGAGTTCTTCTTCCAGTATTTCGTCCGACCAGGTACACTCTTGCTCTCCCATTAAGTTTCTTTTTCTTTCTTTTCTTTAGAATAATCTCGGCCGACTCCCTTGTCCATAAATAATGGGAGATTCATCCGAGTCAGCGACACCCCCGACATCACCTTCCTATAAATTGTCCTGGGTGGTGAGGAGGATGGGAATAACGTTGGTGTCGACTGTAATAAGTTGTCCCGACCCCTCGGCTGTGCCCGACGCAGTTGTGCTCCCGGGCCCGTCTTCTTAGGTAGAGGATGAGGCCGAGGGTATCATTCCATACCTTGGGAGGTGTCCTTAGCCTATCCCCCCTCGAGGAGTAACTTAGACAAATATTTGTCTTCTGATGTAGTTAGAGTGGCCACGCCGAGGGAGCAGGAGAAGCGTCGACTTCGGGTCAAGAGATAGAGTACTCCGACCTAGATCCGAAGGGGGGGGTGGGAACTTTGAGGACCTCCGAGGGACAGCGACGAGGTTCCAGATCAAGGACCCATTCTATTTGGTCCGACCGGAGGCTCACCATATTGTACTTAGCCCTCCACCCGGGTGCATCGCCGTCTACTATAAATCAATGGAGTTGGGGCTTCGGTTTCTTCTGACCCCCTTCGTCAAGGAGCTGCTGAACGCTTACAACTTGACGATTTGTCAGATTTCTCCTAACTCATGGGGGGAATCAATGCCTTCAAGATCCTTTGTGACTTGATTAATGTCCGACCGACCCTTAAATTATGGAGGCACATGTACAAACTGGTCGAGGTGATGGCCGCGACGAATGGACCCGGGTGGTGGAGCTTCCAGGTCCGACCGGGGTATTTGACGGTCCTCAACCTCCACACTTCTCAGAAGGGCTTCAGGAGGGAATTTGCCTTTGTATATTTCGGTGGAGATTGGGGGATTCCCCTTGTCCCCCCGTCGACCGAGCCCATCGTCAGTCTCAACCTCCGAGTAGGTGCTCTCGATGATGAAGAAGGGGAAGCGGCCTGCTACATGCAGACCGAGTAGAAGATCGTGGACGGGGAGAAATATTCGTGCATGGCCATTGGTTGCCCGACTACAAGCTCTTCAAAGACGAACACTTCCTCTCGGCCATGGGTCTTAGCTCGACCTTCCCGAACGGTACTCTCCCCACTTCTTATGCTTGTTATTTTTTTACTAACACTTTGCTTTGCTTTTGCAGAACCTTCCCGAGCTTACGTTGAAGAAACCTACCCTACGATGGCTGACAAGCTCAACGTTGCAGCAATGAGGGCGGCTCGGATGAGGGCCTAGATAGCGGCCAAGACCATGAAAGTCCCCGCCCCGCTCAAGGTTGGTTGAATGTTGTACTTTCTGTATCAACCGAGTGGCTTTTTACCCGATTTTTTGTTGACTGACTGGTTTGTCTTGTTTCAGGATCCTGCTAAACCAAAGCAGAGGAAGAGGAAGGAACGATCTTCCGATAAGGTCGCCCAGACCGAAAAGGCGGTCGCAAAGGCTAAGGCCGAACGGGAGAAGAAGGCCGCAAAGAAGACCAAGTCGGTTGAAGTCAATAGCCCGAGGGGCTTGGACAAAGGGGCGTCCCAGCCGACTGATGCGGGCGACCTCTCCCTTTATTCCTCTAACTTTACCCCGATCAAGAGCCCTCAGTACACTCCTTTGTCCTTGACCTTTGAACGGCTCGGGGGTAGCCCGACCGGCGTGGTGGCCTCGGCCGTGCCCTTCACGGGACTTAGCCGCGCTGAAAAGGATGGGCGCTGGACTATGGCCCTGGAGTACATATATACTCCGGCCGACCGGGAGCACATTGAAGCTACCCAAGGTCGGAATGAGACCAACGAGCTTTTTTGAACTTGGCTCGACGTATGTATGCTCTATTTGACCTTTTCCTTCCGAGTTGCTTTTTAATTTTGCTTTGCCAATTTTCTAACTCTTTCTCTTTTGTTTAAGTTCTCTGCTCGAATGGCCAACGTTGCTCAGAATAGGGTAAGCTTGGCCGAAGAGGTGGCTGTCCTCAAGGAGAATGCTAAGAAGCATTTTGATGAGGTTTACTGAGCCAATGAGGGAAAGCGCATTGCCGAGTCGAAGCTTGATGATGCCGAGAGGGCCATCAAGGCTGGTCAGAAGGGCCTCGAGGAGGAGCGGGCCACATGGGAGAAAGAGTGGGCCGACCATATCCTCGCTCGCGACTCTGCTCAAACTGTAAAGGATGATGCCCTTCTTAAGCTGACGGAGGTCGAGCAGAAGGTGACCGACCTGGAGGGCAAGTTGGCCGAGGTTGAGAGAAAGATTAAAACTGAGGAGCAATGGTTCGTCGACTGGGAGAAGTCCGAGGCGGCGGAGGTCTATGCCAACGAGGTGGGGAGCACGGCCCATAAGATGGGGAGGACGAGGCCCTAGATCAGTTGAAGAAGGTCTTGGCCGAGTCCCATCCTGATTTGGTTTGGCCCGACGTCTGGTCTGGATATCAGATGTCCATTGATGCCGACACCGCTGAGATCCAGGCTCAGATGGACCTCGAGGTAGCTGAAGCTGAAGGCGTTAAGGGTGAGGATGATGGCCAGGTCGATATCAACGTCATTGATGGCGATGATGACGATGATGATGATCATGCCGAAGAGACCGACCAAACTGGTCTAGGGGAGGAGCTGGTCGGCGACAACACCGATACCAACACTGGGAGTGTGACCGATTGTCCCCCTCCCCCTAGCTCTTAGGGTGCATGGCATTGTACTTAGCCATTTTTCTTTTCTTAGCTTTTGTAATGACTCCTCCTCTGTAATGCCCGATCGATTTAATGAGACTATCTCTTGGCTTCATTTTCCTTGTGTGTGTTGATTGCAATGTTGTGTGACTAGCTTCGTTAATCTTGACTGATCTCTATTTGACCGAGTGATTTGTTTTCTGACTAACTGAGTGGATGTTTGTTTTGAACAACTGGTTAAGTTGCCCATTTTTTACTAAGTTCATTTTTTATTGGTTCAGTCTTTTGCCGAATGAGTGTTGCCTTGACTGGTTAAGTCTTTGCCGAACGGATATTACATTGACTGGTTAAGTCTTAACTACAAAAAGGCCCAACTATTTCGAGTAATTAAGTCTAGTAGTCTGACTTGTTACATAAAATGTCGACTAGCTATGATCTTCTATCTAGCTATTACAATGTATGCCCCTATTGCAAGTAACAAACATTATACATAGAACTTTTTGAGGTTGTCTGCATTCCAGGGTCGGGCCAGGGGAACACCTTCTAGGGACTCTAGTTGGAATGTTCCAGGCTTAATGTTTTCAGTTACTTTGTAAGGGTTGTCCCAGTTAGGTCCTAACTTCCCTTTTTAGTGTGAGAGTCCAGTAGCTTCGACTTTCCGAACGACCCAATCGCCAAACTGGATTGGTTTGGCCTTCACTCGGCGATTGAATTGTCGGGTGACTCTTTGTTTATACTGAATGGACTTCAGTAGTGCATTGCCCCTTGTTTCTGGCAGCAAGTCCAAATTGACCGGTTTTTCTCATACTCGTAGAAGGTCATTCGGGGTGAGGGGATGCCGACCTCCACAGCTAAGACCGCTTCACTCCCGTACACAAGGCTAAATGGGGAGTGCCCTGTCGCCTCCTTTGCAATAGTCCGAGCCAACTAGAGGACTCCAGGTAGGTCATCGATCCATGCTCCTTTGGCAGCCTCTAAGGACTTCTTGATTCCTTTGAGGACTATCTTGTTGGCCGACTCGGCCTGTCCGTTTGTTTGTGGCCTGGACACGACATAGAATTTGGTATGTATTCCGAACCGGGCACATTACTCCCGAGTAGGGCCACTGTTGAATTGACGTCCATTGTCGGGGATTAGGACCCTGGGTACTCCGAATCTGGTTATGATGTTCCTCCAAATCAACCCTTGAACTTGTTTATCTGTTATAGAGGAGAGTGGCTCAGCCTCTGTCCATTTGGTGAAGTAGTCGATGGTGACTATTAGGAACTTCCTTTGACCTGATGCTGGGGGAGTGGTCCGAGTAGGTCCATACCCCATTATCGAATGGCAGAACCGCTGGAATGGTTGTTAAGGGGGTGGTTGGTGCTCTCGGAATGTTCGAATGGATCTGACATGACGGACACCTTTTGACCAGCTCGTGAGCATCTGATTTCAGAGTAGGCCAGTAGTAACCTGCTCTGAGGGCCTTTCCGGCAATGGTTCTTCCCCCTTGATGACTCCCACAAGCCCCTTGGTGTATTTCCCTTAGGATATAATCCCTTTCTTCAGGAGTCACACATTTGAGCAATGGGTGGGTGAAAGACTTTTTGTAGAGCTGGTCCTCGTACCATAGGAACCACCCGGATTTGTGCTTGAATCGCTCGGCCCTTTTTCGGTCCTCAGGCAATATTCCATCTCTCAAATACTCGACCACCTCTTTCATCCATGTGGATGTTCGATTCAATAAAAGTTGTTCCTTGACGTTGATGCTTGGCTGGCGAAGGACTTCCCACATTATTGTCCGAGGGGCCGACCCTTCTGCCGAGCTAGAGCATCTGCCTGCTGATTTTCCGATCGGGGTATGTGGATGATGCTGAACTAAGATAGCTGTTTGACTATTTCTTGGGTCTTGGTCAAATACATTCTCATGTTATCTTCCTTGGCCTCGTACTCGCCTGATACCTGACCCACTATCATCTGTGAGTCAGACATGGCGTTGATCACTGTAGCCACAGCCAGGATGCATAGCTGAAGCCCGAGGATGAGGGATTCGTATTCGGCTTCATTGTTGGACCCCAAGAACTCGAATTTGATAGCATACTCTATCTTTTCCCCGATCGGGGTTTTGATCACAAGACCGGCTCCACATCCCGTCTTGGTGGACGAGCCGTCTACTTGCAGCAACCAGCTATCCTGCTTGCTGACTGGGGGTCTGGTTGTACATTTCGTTATGAAATCGGCCAAGGCTTGGGCTTTGATTGCCCTCCTTGGCTCATATTCCAATCCAAAGTCTACTAGTTGATCCGCCCAGTCGGTCATCCAGCTGGAGTGGTTCCTGCTTTCAATGAGCTTCCTGAGCGGCTGCCCTGTGAGGACTTTAATCGGATGGGCTTGGAAGTAGGGTTTGAGCTTCTGACTAGCCATCACTAAGGCAAAGACCATTTTTTTGCTTTCTCTGTATTTAGCCTCTGCTCCACGGAAGGCGTGACTTATGAAGTAGACTGGGTGTTGCTTTTCTTCTCTCTCGGCTATCAGAACAGCGCTGAGCGCGTATTCAGAAACAGCTAAGTAAATGAACAATGTCTCCCCCGGCAAGGGGGATATTAACTTAGGGAGGGTTGATAGGTGTGTTTTGAGGGAGGTGAAGGCCTGTTCGGCTTCGTCATCCCAAGTGAATTCTTTTCTCTTCAGAGTTTTGAAGAAGTGTAAGCTTTTATCTGCTGACCGGGATAGGAAATGACCGAGGGCAGTCGGTCAGGCGTTGTACCTCCCTTACGTTTCGAGGAGACTTCATCTCCATAACAGCTTTGACATTGTCGCGGTTTGCTTCGATTCCCCTTTCATTGACCAGGAATCCGAGGCACTTCCCCCCTTTCACTCCGAAGACACATTTTTTCGGGTTCAACATCATGCGGAATCGCCTCAATGTACTGAGGGTCTCTCTTATGTTTGAGGGGAGATCACCTTGGACCTTGCTTTTGACGATGATGTCATCAACGTATACTTCAATGTTCCGACCTAGTTGGTCGTTGAAGATTTTATTGACCGTCCGCTGATACGTAGCCCCCACATTCTTGAGCCTGAAGGGCATCATTTTGTTGCAATACACCCCTTGGTTTGTAACGAAGGCGGTGTGGACTTGATCGTGCTCAGCCATTGGGATATGGTGATACCCAGCATTTGCGTCCATGAAGCTTAGAAGTGCGTGACCCGCTGTTGAGTCGAGCAGCCTGTCAATCTTGGGTAGAGGGTGGTTATATTTTGGACAGGCCTTGTTCAGGTCTGTGAAATCCACACACATTCTCCATGCCCCCACTCGACTTCTTGACCAGCACAACGTTGGCCAGCCACTCTGAATACTGACATTCTTCTATGAACCCTGCTTCCAGCAATTTCTTGACTTCTGCAGCTGCCGCGGTGTTTCTCTCGGGGCCTTGGTGCCTCTGCTTTTGTTTGACTGGCTTGAATCCTTCTTTGATGTTAAGCTCGTGG
Source organism: Beta lomatogona (assembly GCA_947646795.1). Classification (NCBI taxonomy): domain Eukaryota; kingdom Viridiplantae; phylum Streptophyta; class Magnoliopsida; order Caryophyllales; family Amaranthaceae; genus Beta; species Beta lomatogona. The sequence goes on from CANSNZ010000340.1 coordinate 63,807, forward strand.
CACATAACTTTGGGGTCAAGTCCAGGCATTTCAGCAACTTCATAGGCAAAGACATCTCTGTACTCTGTGAGTACTTGAATGATTTCTTTTCTTGTTTGAGGGTCCATGGCTTTGCCTACTCTTAAGGTCCGACCAAGTCCTTTGTCGATAATGACCTCTTCGTCGTCCTCAGCTGGTTGTGGGCGTTCGTACTGCTTTCTCAGTGATGTAGACTCCAAGGCCACCTGAGGGCTGATTTTCTTCTCGCTTTCTCTTCTTCGAGTCCTCTTGGACGTCGATCGCGCTCTTCAAGCTGTTGACGTAACATTCTCAAGCTGCTTGCTGATCGCCTTGGATCTTCCCAACTTTTCCTTCGTCGGTTTCGAATTGCATGAGGAGTTGATAAATGGAGATCGCTGCCTTGACCCTGTTCAGAGTCAATCTTCCCATCATGATATTGTATGGTAGAGGGATGTCCACCACCAGGAAGTCAATCAGTAGGCTTCTTCCTTTGCCCTTCTCTCCCATCCGAGTGGGCAACTTTATCGATTCGACAGGATGCACTGAGTTTCCCCCGAAGCCTATGAGTGGCTGATTAAGGGGGGTTACATCTTTTCGTTGTATTTCAGCTTCCTGAGGCACTCGAGTGTGATTATGTCGAACGAGGATCCACTATCCACTAGCACCCTTTTGACTATTGCGTTAGCCACTTTGAGCTCGATGATCAGGGGGTCGTCATGGAGCGTGTGTAAGGCCCGATTGGATTCCCCGAATGTCATGACGGGGCAATCGGGGAAGGGATGGTGGACATCAAACATTTGGTGCTTAAGATTTTGGAGATGGGCTTTGCGTGATCGGCCGGTTAGGCCTCCCAACGCGAAGCCACCCGCTATGACTCCGATGAAGTCCTCCGTATCCCCGCTGTTGGATTGACCGACCTTCTGTTTGCCCATTTCCTCGCTAGAGTGCTTAAGGTATCGGTTCACCTTGCCTTGATTGGCCAGATTGTCGAGGGATTTCTTGAGTTCCCTGCAGTCCTTGGTGGTGTGTCTGCATTCTTTGTGGTACTCACACCACAGGCTCTTATCTCTCCTAGCGGAGGACGTTCTGATGGGAGGTGGGCGGGGGAGCATGGACTTATCTTTAATGTCCAAGTAGATCTCACTTCTGTTTTTGCTGAATCGGGAGTCGTTGCCGTGGTCATTGAACCTGTCTGACCAACCGCCCGTCTTTTGTTGTTTTGGCTGGTCTTTGTGATTTCCCTCATCTTTCCTTTTCTTAATCCCACCATCCGAATGGCGGCATATGTTTGCTGCCTGGATGAATCTTTAAGCCTTGCTCATCGCTTCGGAGAACGTTTTCACTTCGTTTTCCGCTAAAGACCATCTCAGCCGATCGGGCTGCAAATGCCACTGCGTCTTGCAGATCAAATACTTTCAAAGATTCCTCATTGAATCTTAAAATGTAATCGGCGAGACTCTCATTCTTCTCCTGTCTGACTGTCATCAAATGGAGACTTGTTTTCTTCTGTCTTTTCCCCGCTACAAATTGATGGATTAATAAGTCTTCCAACACTGAGAAATCAGTTATGATCCCAACAGGGAGCTCTTGGAACCAGTTCAGGGCCAGGCCCTTCAGCGTCGTAGGAAAGAAGCGACTCCGAGTGGCCTCGCATCCTGTCTGAACGCTCATCTGAGCCTTGTATGTGGCCATATGGTCATCCGGATCGATTAGACCCACAAATGGCTCAATGGTGGGTGTTTTGATCTTGCCCGGGCTAGGTGCCTCTAGTATTGCCTTGCTGAATGGGACCATGAATATAAGAGCTCCACTATTGATTCGAATAGGTTTTGATTGAGGTCGAGTCCTTTGTACCCCTCCCGCTGAGCAGCTTTCTTATCGAGAATGTATCGAGCGTCTAACCCCTTGCTGAGTCGTTTCTCGTTCAGGAAGTGTCGATCGTCCTTGGGTTTTTGCCCGACATTGCCCCTGGGCGATTTAGACACGTGGGTCTCCTCACCCTGCCGAGCAGACCTCCTTTTGGACAGCTAACGTTCTTCCCCCTGCCTGGACCGCTGCCGATCATACATGCTGGATGTGCTTTTGTGCCCCCGACCATTGTCGGCTAGGCTGATCGTGGGCAGAGCGGTGATGGTTTTCTGCCCGGAGTGACGGGACCATGACTTGGTCTTTAGGTGGCTGGAGAGGGCGCCCCTGCTGCAGGTTGGCCAACATGGTCCATAAGGCTACGCTGTAGAGTCTGTTGAAGTTGAGCGGCTATCAGGTTTATGTCCGCCGTATATATGGGCTAGGGATCGGCTTGCTGTAGCTGATTTGACGGTTGCGGTCCATTTTCGATGGACTGCTCCTCTTCAGGGTCGATGGTCTGAACGGTCAGTGTTTTGCGAGGGATAGGCGAGGGTGGCCGTTCTGAGCTTCAGTGCTGAGAGGGTGAGGGGTCTCGCTCGGACCTCTGGATTTGTGTTGAAGGCTGCCTATTGCGAGCGCTCTTGGCTGGGGCCATTGCTAAGTGACTCTGAGATGAACTGAGTGGAGGTGAAGTGACTTTGATTGTGACGTCCCCACAAACGGCGCTAAACTGTTTCTGCTAAGAAATTAAGGATTGTAATAGGTTGTGAGATGTGATGTGGGCCCCAAGAGCGGTCGCATGAGCTCCGATATTGGTACGCCGGAAACCTGCAAAACAAAGTTAGACTACCCCGGAGGTGGTTCCGGGATCGCCCCTCTGACGCTCAAGTTAGATGTGATAGAGGTTGAGAGAGAGACTCTAGAGAGAGATGCTCTAGTTTGTTAGGTGAGAATTGAATACCTGTTCATTGATGAGGTTGTTGGTATTTATAGTGTTGGGGATCTCCCAGACAGAAAACATCAATTCGATGGGCCTTTTCGGGATCAATGGCTATGTTGCCTTTTCAGGCTGAAATATCAATGGATATGTTGCCTTTTCAGGCAATGATTATTTCAGCCTTTTAGAGGGCTCCCAAATTCCTGAGATTAGGTCAACTTTCAGGTGGGATCCATTGTTGCCACCTGTCCAAGGCTTTAGGAGGTTTTTGTGTCCCTGTTGGGCTGCTGATTAATTGAGCCCAAACAGGTTGTTTTAAGGGGGGTTGAAAATGTGAATTAATGAAGTAAATTCACCCTTTTGCTCTAGACTCGGTGTCCGGTCCATATTTGATGCTACGCCGCCAAACATAAATCCACCTAAGTTTTTATTACTCCTATTTTGTAGGAAAATTTTCATTACAGTGCATTCCAAATTTTCGTACTAGCTAATTTTAATTAAATAGTTGACATTCTCACGGTATTTATGATAGGATTTTGTAAGAAATTTCTTAAATAACTACCTCTTTATCGAGTTTTGGAAACTACGATTTTTTTTTTTCAAAAGCAACATTATGATAACGAGTTTTTGGGCATGTTCGACAAAATTTTAGAGGTTGCGGTAGCAAATAGTTGTAGCAGTAGCTGTCAGCTGTTAGATATTAGCTACTAGTGTTTGAATTTGAAATTGCTTTTATGATAAGTATTATTCGGTAAAACTTGATGTGAATTTAGAAAAATAACAAAAATAAATTATATTCAAGATCATGTGAGGAAGGTATTTAGGTGAGAAATGAGAAAGAACCACAACTGCTGGATTTTAATAAATCAACGTACCATATTTTCTCTCTCCTCCACCCAGACTCCTCTCCCTCTTCTTCTTCTTGTTTAGCGTCATTGATCAATCAATAACTTCTACAAGGAATTCGATTCTGAGCTTTGTTTGATTGATCAATTACCGGATCATCACTGACGCTACAATCAGCGCCGAAACTTCTCTACACTTCTCCGGTTTTCTCCGGCAGCGAACGTCTCGTCTTCGCTGATTTCATCGGCCTCTCTAAGAACGCTCACGTCAGCAGAGAATCGCCAATCACGGATGCCATCAAAGTTGACCACTCATCGCAATGAATCTGCAGGTATAGATTATATTTGTTATATTCCAATCTCTCTTTTTGGAACTTCTCTTCTCGTTATACACTTGTTCTTGTAAATTATTTTCATTAAGAAAGATAACTGAATTTGTTTTTCTTTTTGTTGACATATTAATCAGAGGTAGTTCAGTTGAGTATTATGAACGTTGGGTGGCTTTGAGTTGAAATTGAATAAAGAGTATTATGAACTTTGATCATTTTTTTTTATCCTTCAAATTCTGTGTTTATCAACTACGAATTTGCGGAGTTTGGATTCTTCGAGTAGAACTGTGATTTTGAATTTTGATAATTCTTTGTTGTTTCCCCCATTTCCTGTGGTGTGTTGTATTCATTTGAACTATGAAAACTATTAGAGTTATGGCAACATTTGTTTAGAGTTATAGGAAGAATTAATTAGAATTGTATCAATACTTCTTTAGAGTTATAACAATATTTTTTAGAGTTATAGGAAGAACTAATCAGAGTTGTTGCAATACTCCTTTAGAGTTATGGCAATGCTTGTTTAGAGTTATACCGAATCTTGTTTAGAGTTTATAGGAATTAGTCACTAGAGTTATACCAATACTTCTTTAGAGTTGTAGAAGTAGTAGTTAGAATTTTAACAACGTTTGTTTAAAGTTAAAGGAAGTAGTAACTAGAGTTATGTACACTTTTGTTAGAGTTGTAGGAAGTAGTAGTTACGGGTCATACCAATGCTTGTCTAGAGTCGTTATAGGAGTTGCTAATGAGAGTTACACCAACATTTGTTTAGAATTATAGGAACTGCTAATTAGAGTTATAACAACATTTGTTTAGAGTTATAGGATGAACTAAATAGAGTTGTAGCAATACTTCTTTAGAGTATATCAATGATTGTTTAAGGTTACACATAATCTTTTTAGAGTTTATAGGAAGTCATTAGAGTTATACAAATACTTCTTTAGAGTTATAAGAGTAGTATCCATCTGCCTCCAGCACCATTTTTCTGTTTGCCTCAAGAGCTCGATGAATATTTTAAATACATCCACCTGCAGTCAAAGGAGTAAAATAAGAAAGAGAAGAAAAAAATGTTGAGCATGCAAGAGATAATGATGGTGACTTGGTGATTAGTACCTTAACATTATCAACTCTTTCTTTAAACCTTTCAATGAGCTTCGGACAAGCCTAAGGAATGATAAAAACAAGCCCCCTCATCAATTAGGATACCTCTTAATAATTGATTACGCAACAACCTTGCTGTCATAATTCAAATTCCTTATATATAGATACCTCTTCATACAAGTGTGACAATATCTCAAGCCGGGACACAACTCTAATTGTAAGTTCATATAACTCTAATCAAATGTTGGCATAACTCAAACTTATACTTCCTATAACTCCCATGAAGTGTTTACACAACTCTAACTACTAATTTATATAACTCTAATCAAACTTTGGCGTCAGTCCAAGGACAAGTTCTTGCGTCAGTCCAAGGACAAGTTCTTATAACACTAACAGAACGTTGGCGTAACTCTAATTACAGGTACTTATAACTCTAATTAATTGTTTCCATAACTCTAACTACTAGTTTATATTACTCTAATCAAATATTAGCATAACTGTTAGTACTACTTCCTATAACTACTATATAGTGGCTTTATAATTCCCATAACAGATTCAAAGTACTAGTAAAAACTAAGTACATAGACTCTAGATTTCCTCCTTTGCACATGATATTTGCTATGGAGAGCAAAATTTATTCCCTCTCAATCAAAGAGGCAGAGCATCATACTACATTAAACTTCAACAAATTATTTAATAAGAAAACACCCATGCTACGAAACCAACATTATACATAGTTAAACTAAAATTAAGCTTGGAAAGCATTTTAAATGGAAGTATCACCAAACAAACTCACGATAATTACTAAATCGAAAATTGGATATGTAAAATCTGCAAAATTAGGTTTCAAAGCTAATTGAAAATATAAACATTTTCTTAATAGTTATAGCAATTACTAATTAAAGTTATAGAAACCTTTCTTTAGAGTTATAACAATTACTAATTAGAGTTCTGGCTAAATTCATCTAAAACCAACACATTCTGACGAAAATTAAAAGTGCAACAAATTGGAATGCAAAATTGAAGCAAAATCCGAAAATTAAAAACAAATTGAACCTCAAGGTCCACCATTGTTGTCGAAACTCAGAAAAAATCGCCCACACTCTCTCTTTCCTCACGGACCACCACCACCGCAATAAACCACCCTTTCGCCGCCTTTTTGTTCGCTTTCGTCCTCTTCACCGGCGACAATACTTCCTCCCTATTCGTAGTTTGAGCTTTCCTCCGCCATTATTTTTGAGGAGAGAGATATTGAGAGAGGTGAGGGAGGACAGAGATTGAGAGAGGAGAGAGAGGAGCAATTCACGTGAATGAGAGAGGGAGGTGAGAGAGGAGAGATTAAAAAGAGTTATTCTATTTACAATTTTGCCATTAGTGACGCGGGTTCTTTTCCAACCATCGGATTTTGCTGATCTAACGATCCAAAGTTTTTCTCACTTCTCACCCTAATATCCCTTCTCACATGAACTCATTTCTATATATATATATACTCGGAATCATGATATATATACATATATATATACATATATATATATATATATATACATATATATATATACATATATATATATATATATATATATATATAGAGAGAGAGAGAAAGGGCGACTAAACGTAGTTATATATACGGGATTTCATCCCTCGGCTCAGGTACCACCCATAAGACTTTACCAACTAAGTAAGATAGCACCGAATTATTCTACAAGCATTGTCAGCTGACGATTATCGTTAATTACGTTGAAGGGACTCACTCCTCCATTTTCCTTAATTAAACTCCGTCTTATTTTCAAATATTTAATAAGATTGCGTCTTGAGTGTAACATGTTACACAATAATTTATTGTGTAACAATCAACAAACCTCACACGTACATAATGATATAGCATCTAACAAAAATGACATGGACTATACAAATAATGACATGAATTTGATGTCATTTTGTCATTTATTTCATGTTATTTGAGTTGATTTTGCAAAAGAAGAAGTGGTTTGTGGGTTGTTATATACTTACACTATATCTATGCTGTAATAGTTACACTCAATCATTTCATAATTCTTCAAGATGTTCTTTGAAATCTAAAGATCTCTCACATAGTTCACCTATCTAAACGTCCAAATAACATATGTAAGATAATGAGGTTTAAGCTAATTGTTCAATTTTCAAATAAATATAGGATTTTGATTGGGGCATCAACTTTCAAATGTTATAAATAGAGCTTGTGATATGATACTAACTGTTAGTAGAAGTATGTAATTGATTTTAAATGTGCCATATATAAACTACAATCCTAGATAAACTAGCTATGAGAAGAATACGATCCTTACTCGCGATAAAACTTGCTAGCTGCCAACCACTCAATACGTCAAGCAATATCCTAATTAAATTCATTAGGAGTTAGAATCCAACTAGTAGTAGCAACATAATAAAAGACTATCCACTAAAAACATATTACTATTACATAAGGAGACTCATTCACGTAGATGCAAACCATTAAGTGATACACTTGACACACACCAGCAAAGGAACCACACACGGGACTAACTTCTTCTAAGCCGCAACAAATTGCCATGAAAATAAATAAATCACTAAGGAATTAAACACATAAACTACTTGAGAAACCATAGTGTTTGGGCTCATATAATCAGCAGCCCAATAAGGAGCATAAAAGTCTCCTAAAATACGAGACAGGTGGCAGCTGTGGGTCCCACCTGAAAGTTGATCTAATCACCAGTATTTGGGAAACCTCTAAAGGGGTGAAATAATCATTGCCTGAAAAGGTAACATGCCCATTGGTACCAAAAAGGCCCATCTGAACAATGTTTCCTGTCTGGGAAATCCCCAACACTATAAAAACCAACTGCCTCATCAATGAACAGGTATTGAATTCTCACCTAACAAACTAGAGCATCTCTCTCTAGATTTTCTCTCTCTACCTCAATCTCATCTGACTTGAGCGTCGGAGGGGCGATCCTGGAGCCACCCCCGGGGTACTCTAACCTTGTTTTGCAGGATTCCGGCGTACGGATATCGGAGCTCAGGTGACCGCTCTTGGGGCCCACATCACATCTCCCAACCAATTACAACCCTTAATTTCTTAGCAGAAACAGTTTGGCGCCGTCTGTGGGGACAGTTACAATCAAAGTCGCTTCGCCACCACTCATTAAGATCCACTCCGCAATGGCCCCAACTAAGAGCACCCGCACTCGACAGCCCTCGGCACAGGCTCAAAGATCCGAACGGGATCCGTCCCCATCTCATCAGCGAAGGTCTGAACGGCCCAAAACACCGCCCGTTCAAACCCTTGACCATGAAGAAGAAGAACAGTCCATAGAAAACGGGCAAGGCCCCTCCCATCAGCTGCAGCCCGCTGACCCCCATCCTATATCCACGGCAATTATAAACATGATAACCGCTCAGCTCCAGCAAACCTTGCAGCAGAGCCTGATAGATATGTTGGCCAACCTACAGCAAGGAAGCCCCCTTCAGCCCCCTAAAGACCAAGCCTTGGTCCCTTCCCTTCAGGCGGATAACCACGGTTAGCGTAGCCAGCAGCAGTGGGGGGCAAGGGAATACAGTCAGCCTGGTCGGAGACGGTCAAAGCAAGGGCAGGATGACCGACACGAGTCTAAAGGAAAATTAGCTAGGCATGCTGAAGAGACCCACATATCCAAGTCCCCTCGGGGCAACGGGGGTCATAAGCACAACGATGCCCGACACTTCCTCAACGAGAAGCACCTCAGCAAAGGTTACGATGCGAGGCACATATTAAACAAAAAAGCCGCTCAACGCGATGGTCAGGGTGATTCAGCTCAATCGAACCCCATTCGAATTAGCAGTGGGGCGTTCGAGTTCATGGTCCCATTCAGTCAGGCCATACTGGAGGCGCCCAGTCCGGGAAATATTAAAACACCATCTGTCGAGCCGTTCGCGGGTCTTACCGACCCGGATGACTACATGGCAACATACAAAGCTCAAATGAGTGTCCAGATGGGCTGCGAAGCCACCTGGTGTCGTTTCTTTCCCACAACACTCAAAGGTTTGGCCCTGAGCTGGTTCCAGGAGCTTCCCGCGGGGATCATAACTGATTTCTCGGTCCTCGAAGACCTATTCATTCATTAGTTTGTTGCGGGAAAAAGGCAAAAGAAAACAAGTCTCCACTTGATGGGGGTCAAGCAGGAGAAGAATGAGAGCCTGGCCGACTACATTAAAAGATTCAATGAGGAGTCATTGAAAATCTCAGATCTACAAGATGCGGTGGCGTTCGCCGCCCTAATGTCCGGACTTCAGCCCGGTCGACTAAGATGGTCCCTGGCCAAGAACGAAGTCAAAACCTTCGCTGAAGCGATGACTTGGGCTCAAAGATTCATCCAAGCGACAGACATATGTCGTCACTCAGACGACGGGAGCAAGAAGAGGAAGGAAGAAGGAAATCACAGGGACCAACCGAAACAACAGAATACAGGCGGTCGGTCAGACAGGTTTAACGACCATGGCATCGACCCCCGGTTCAGCAAAAACAGAAGAGAGATATACTTAGACATAAAAAGACAAAGTCACGCTCCCCGCCCACCTTCCATCAAAACGTTCTGCTCGAAGAGATAAGAGCCTGTGGTGCGAATATCACAAGGAATGCGGGCACACCACCAAAGATTGTAGGGAACTCAAGAAATCCCTTGATAACCTAGCTGACCAGGGGAAGCTGAACCGATACCTCAAGCACTCCAGTGAAGAGAAGGGCAAGCAAAAGGTTGGTCAATCCAACAGTGGAGACACAGAGGGGTTCATCGGAGTCATAGCAAGTGGCTTCGCGTCGGGAGGCCTTACCGGCCGATCACGCAAAGCCCACCTCCAAAATCTCAAGCATCAAGTGCTCGATGTCAACCATCCCCGCCCCGATTGCCCCGTCATGACGTTCGGGGAATCCAGTCGGGCTCTACATACTCCTCATGACGACCCCCTGGTCATTGAGCTTAAGGTGGCCAATGCAAGAGTAAAAAGGGTGTTAGTGGATAGTGGATCCTCAGCTGATATAATCATGCTAGAGTGCCTCAGGAAACTGAAGTACAACGAAAGGGATGTAACCCCACTCAATCAACCACTCATAGGCTTCGGGGGAAACTCGGTACACCTTGTCGGATCTATAAAGTTGCCTACTCGGATGGGAGAGAAGGGCAAAGGAAGAAGCCTACCGATTGACTTCCTAGTGGTAGACATCCCCCTGCCATACAACATCATAATGGGAAGACCAACTCTGAACAAAGTCAAGGCAGCAATTTCCATTTATCAGCTCCTCATGCAGTTCGAAACCGACGAGGGTAAGGTCGGAAAGATCCAAAGGGATCATCAGGCAGCTAGAGAGTGTTATGTGAACAGCTTGAAAAGCCAGGTCGACGTCCAAGAGGACTCGAAAAAAAGAAAACGAGAGAATGGTCAACCATCAAGTGGCCTCGAGGTTTACATCACCGAAAATCCCAAGCAATACGAGCGCCCTCAGCCAGCCGAGGATGACGAAGAAGTCGTTATTGATGAGGAACATGGTCGGACTCTTAGAGTGGGTAAGGCCATGGACCCTCAAACAAGAAAGGAAATCATTCAGGTTCTAACAGAATACAGAGACGTCTTTGCCTACGAAGCCAATGATATGCCCGGGTTCGACCCTAAAGTGATGTGTCACGAGTTGAACATCAAAGAGGGGTTCAAGCCGGTCAAACAAAAGTTGAGGCATCAAGGCCCCGAAAGAAACGCCGCGGCAGCTGCCGAAGTTAAGAAATTGCTTGAAGCGGGGTTCATTGAAGAATGTCAGTATTCAGAATGGCTGGCCAACGTTGTCCTAGTCAAGAAGTCGAGTGGGGCATGGAGAATGTGCGTGGATTTTACAGATCTAAACAAGGCATGTCCAAAAGATAACCATCCTCTACCCAAGATTGATAGACTCAACTGCAGGTCACGCCCTCCTAAGCTTCATGGACGCAAAGGCGGGGTATCACCAAATCCCGATGGCTGAGCAGGATCGAGTCCACACCGCGTTCATCACCAGCCAGGGAGTGTATTGCTATAAAATGATGCCCTTCGGGCTCAAAAATGCAGGGGCAACATATCAGCGCACCGTCAACAAAATCTTTAGCGACCAACTCGGTCGGAATATAGAGGTATATGTTGACGATATGATCGTCAAAAGCAAGGTCCAGGGCAATCATTCTTCAGACTTAAAAGAGACCCTCGGAACATTGAGGCGCTTCCGCATGATGTTAAACCCAAAGAAGTGCGTCTTTGGAGTAAAAGGGGGTAAGTGCCTCGGATTCCTGGTAGATGAAAGGGGAATCGAAGCAAACCCCGACAAAATCAAGGCTGTAATGGAGATGAAGTCTCCTCGAAATGTAAGAGAAGTACAACGCCTAACCGGCTGTCTGGCTGCCCTCGGCCGCTTCCTATCCCGGTTAGCGGATAAGAGCTTGCACTTCTTCAAAACTCTGAAAAGAAAAGAATTCACTTGGGATGATGAAGCCGAACAGGCCTTCACTTCCCTAAAAGAGCATCTATTGACCCTCCCGAAGTTGATTTCCCCCTTGCCGGGGGAAACATTGTTCATTTATTTGGTTATTTCAGAATACGCGCTCAGCGCTGTTTTGATGGCCGAGAGAGAAGGAAAACAATACCCAGTCTACTTCATAAGCCATGCATTTCGAGGAGCAGAAGCCAAATACAGCGAAGTGCAAAAAATGGTGTTTGCCTTAGTGATGGCTAGTCGGAAGCTCAAGCCCTACTTCCAGGCCCATCCCATTAAAGTCCTCATCAGTCGGCCGCTCAGGAAGCTCATTGAAAGCAGGAACCACTCTAGCCGGATGACCGAATGGGCGGATAAGCTAGCAGACTTTGGATTGGAATATGAGCCCAGAAGGGCGATCAAAGCCCAGGCCTTGGCCGATTTCATAACAGAGTGCACATCCAGGCCCCCAGTCAGCATACAAGATAGCTAGGAGTTGCAAGTGGATGGCTCGTCCACCAAGACAGGTTGTGGAGCCGGATTGGTTATCAAACCCCCGGTCGGAGAAAAGATGGAATATGCCATCAAATTTGAGTTCTTGGGTTCCAACAATGAAGCTGAATATGAAGCCCTGATCCTCGGATTGGAGTTATGCATCTTGGCCGGGGCAACGGTGATTAATGCTAAATCCGACTCACAGCTGATAGTGGGTCAGATATCGGGCGAGTACGAGGCCAAAGAGGACAACATGAAAATGTACTTTGCTAAGGCCCAAGGTATCATCAGGCAGCTGTCTCAGTTCAAAATCACACACATACCCCGATCGGAAAATCAACAAGCTGATGCCTTGGCTCGGATGGCCAGCTCGGCGGAAGGGTCAGCCCCTCGGACAATCATGTGGGAAGTCCTCCGACAACCTAGCATTAATGCCAAGGAACAACTCATGTTGAATCGAACATCCACCTGGATGGAAGAGGTAGTCGAATACTTAAGAGATGGGAAGCTTCCCGAAGATCACAAAGAAGCCGAACGAATAAAACACAAATCCGGATGGTTCCTATGGCACGAAAATTAGCTCTACAAAAAATCTTTCACCCATCCCTTGCTCAAATGCGTCACTCCTGAGGAAGGGGATTACATCCTCAGGGAAATTCACCAAGGGGCTTGTGGAAGTCATCAGGGAGGAAGGACTATAGCCGGGAAGGCTCTCAGGGCAGGTTATTACTGGCCTACTATGAAAACGGACACCCATGAGTTAGTCAAAAGGTGTCCATCTTGTCAAATCCATTCGGATATTCCCAAGGCACCAACCACCCCCTTAACATCAATTCAAGCAGTTCTGCCGTTTGATAAGTGGGGTATGGATCTACTCGGACCATTTCCTCCCGCCTCAGGTCAGAGGAAATTCCTCATAGTCGCCATTGACTACTTCACCAAATGGACCGAAGCCGAGCCACTCTCCTCTATTACCGATAATTAAGCAAGTTCAAATGTTCATTTGGAGGAACATCATCACCAGATTCGGCGTCCCTAGGGTCCTGATCTCCGACAATGGACAACAATTTAATAGTGGCCCTACTCGGGATTATTGTGCTTGCTTCGGAATATGCACCAAATTCTCTGCAGTATCCCGACCACAAACTAACGGGCAAGCTGAGTCGGCTTACAAAATAGTTCTCAAGGGAATCAAGAAATCTTTGGAAGCTGCCAAAGGAGCATGGGTCGATGACCTACCCGGGGTCCTCTGGTCGGCCAGAACCACTGCCAAGGAGGCAATGGGGCACTCGCCATTCAGCCTTGTGTACGGGAGTGAGGCTGTCTTACTAGTAGAGATTGGCATCCCATCTCCTCGAATGACCTTCTATGAATACGAGAAGAACGAGGAAGAAAAACCGGTCAACTTAGACTTGTTGCCAGAAACAAGGGGCAATGCGCTGCTGAAATCCATTCGGTACAAGCAAAGGGTCACTCGGATGTTTAATCGCCGAGTGAGGTCCCGCCCAATCCAACTCGGCGATTGGGTCGTTCGGAAAGTTGAAGCCACTGGGCTCTCACACTTAAAAGGAAAGCTAGGACCTAACTGGGTGGTCCATACAAAGTAACAGAAATCATCAAGCCTGGCACATCCCGACTAGAGTCCGCCGAGGGCGTCCCCCTGGCCCGTCCCTGGAATGCAGACAACCTTAAAAAATACTATGTGTAAAGTTTGCTACTTGCAATAGGGGCATATATTGTAATACTGTAATCATAGCCGGTCGGCACTTTTGTAACAAAGTCAGCCTTCTTGAGTTGGCTCTTTATGTAGTAAATGCCAAAATACAGCCGGTCGGCATATTTTGTATCATAGCCAGCCTATTAGACTTAACCAGTCAAAATAGTTGGCATTTTTTGACGAAATTACAGTGGGTCGGTATTTTTACAACAGAGTCAGCCAATTGATTAGTAAATAAGTCAGTCAGAATTAATGAAGTTAGTCGGGCAATATTGCAATCAACAAACAAAGGAAATTGAAGACAAAATGACGAGTTTCATTAAAGAAGGTTGAGCATTACAAGAGGAGGAGTCAGTACAAAAGCAAGAGAGGTAAAATATGAAAACAGCCAAGTACAAATGCCACGTCCTAAGAGCTAGGGGGAGGGAGATCAGTCGCGCCCTCGGTATCAACCTCGGTGTTATCACCGACCAGTTCCCCTCCCCGACCAGCATTGGCGGTTTTGTTGGCAATATCATCGTCATCATTGTCGCCGTCAACGACTTCGACATTCACTCGGCCCTCCTCCTCATCATCATCTTCATCAGCTTCAGCTCCCTCAGCCGCCAGCCGAGCCAGGATCTCGGCGTTGTCAGAGTCGATCGACATCTGATAACCTGATCAGACGTCGGCCCCGACCAATTCCGGATGAGACTCGGCCAGTACTTTCTTCAGCCGATCGAGGGCCTCGTCCTCCCCCATTTTGTGAGCCGCGCTGCCGACCTCGTTAGCATAAACCTCGACCGCGTCGGGCCTCTCCCAATCGGAGAACCATTGCTCCTCGGTCTTGACCATGCCTTCAAGCTCGGTCAGTTTAGCTTCGAGGGCGGTCAACTTCTGCTCGGCCGCTGTCAGCTTGGTACGGGCATCATCCCTAGCAGTCCTTGCCAAGTCGCGGGCAAGGGTGAGGTCGGCCCTCTCCTTCTCCCACTTTGCCCGCTCCTCAGCAAAGTCCTTCTGATCCATTTTTATGGCATTCTCCGCATCGGCGAGCTTGGACTCGACAATCCGCTTATCTTCCTTCGCCCGATAGACCTCATCGAAATGTTTTTTGGCTGCTTCCTTGAGGTCGGCCACTTCCTCGGCCAGGCTCACCCGATTCTAAGCAACATTGGCCATCCGAGCGGAGAACTGAAACGAAAGAAGGGTTAGAAAATCGCGAGTAAAATCAAAGAAGGTCGAATAGGAAAAACACTTACATCGTGCAAGGAGCGAAAAAGCTCGTTGGTCTCGTTCCAACCGTGGGTAACCTCGATGTACTCTCGGTCAGTAGGAGTGTATATGTGCTCGAGGGCCTTGGACCAGCGCCCATCCTTCTCTTTCCTGCTCAGCCCCGTGAAGGGAACGGCCGCCGCCACCGCGTCCCTCGAGCTATCCCCTGGCAGCTCCGTAAATGGAGACAAAGGGGTGTATTGGGGGCTCCCGACCGGTCTAAAGTCAGAGGCGTGAAGGGAGATGTCGCCCCCGTCGGCCTGCTGGGAAGGACCCCTTGGGCTATTGACCTCAATTGACTTGCTCCTCCTGGCCTCCTCAAGTTCGGCCTTAGCCCTCTCCCGCTCGGCCTTGGACCGAGCCACTGCTTTCTCGGTTTGGGCCACTTTATCAGACGACCGCTCTTTCCTCTTCTTGGTCTTCGGCTTAGCAGGATCCTGAAGCAAGGAGAAAACAGAAAGTAAAAAGAGCTAAATAAAGGGTCGGTCGGCCTAAAATAGAAGCAACAAGAAGGTGAAGTACTCACCTTGGGAGGAGCAGGGACCTTCATAGTCTTTGCCGCAATCTCGGCCTTCAACCGAGCCACTCTCATTGCGGCCACGTTCAGTTTATCAGCCATGACCGGGTCTACCTCTTCTATATACGCTCGGGCAGGTTCTGCAAAACATAACAAAGAAGAAAAGAGTTAGTCAAAAAGAGTTAAAATTAAGAATTTCCATACCGACTACCCCAAGCCTCCTCCTCGGCAAATTACCCTTCGGAATGATCGAGCTCAGACCCATAGCCGAGAGGAAGTGCTCGTCCTTGAAAAGTTTGCAGTCGGGCAGCCATCGGCCAGGTACGAACACCTCGCCTCCGTCGACAATCCTCGACTCAGTCTGCATATAGCAGGCCGCCGCCCCTTCCTCATCGTCCAACTCCCCCACTCGGTAATTCAGATCAAGGATGGGTTCGTCCGAAGGCGGAACCAAGGGAACCCCCCAATCTCCGCCAAAATATATGAAGGCGAATTCCCGACGGAACCCCTTCTGAGAGGTAGGTAGATTGAGGACTGTTCGATACCCTGGTCGGATTTGAAAGCTCCACCAACCAGGTCCGTTCTTAGCGGCCATAACCTCGACCAACTTATACAGGTGCCTCCATAGTTTGAGGGTTGGTCGGATGTTCATCAAGTGGCATAGAACCTGGAAGGCGTTGATTCCCCCCTCCCAGGAGTTAGGAGAAACTTGGCAAATGGCCAAGTGATAGGCATTCAGCAGCTCCTTCACAAACGGAGTTAAGGGGAATCGGAGCCCCATCTCCATCGACTTGTAATAAACTGCTATGCATCCGGGTGGAGGAGAGATGACTGTGTGATGAGCCTCTGGTCGGACCAGATAGTATGGATCTTTTATTTGGAATCTTGTTGCTGTCCCCCTGAGGTCCTCGGTCAAAGATTTTATCACCCCGGGTTCGGGAAAGAACGACCCCGGACCCCCTTTCGGATCAAGATCAGGGTATTCAAGCTCCCGACCCGAAGTTGACGCTTCTCCTGCTCCCCTCGGCATTGCCACCAGCACTACATCATGAGACAGATATTTGTCTAAGTAACTCCTCGAGGGGGGGGTATGCCAGGGGTATGGGATGAGGCCCTCGGCCTCCTCCTCCACCGAAGAGGACGGGCTCGGAAGAGTAACCGCGTCGGGCACAGCCGAGGGGTCGGGACAACTTATTACAGTCGACACCAACGTTATTCCCATCCCCCTCACCTCCTCGGATAGATTATAGGGAGGTGAGGTAGGGGGTGTCGACGACTCGGACGAATCTCCCATTATTTATAAACAAGGGAGTCGGCTGAGATTATTAGAAAGAAAAGAAAGAAAAAGAAAACTTAAAAGAAAAAAAAGCGTACCTGGTCGGACGTAGAAGCTTGAGGAAGAACTTGAGAGAGAATTTGAGAGATTTTTGAGATAGAGAAATTGAAGAAGTGAGCAAATGATTCTGAAAATCTCTCCCCTCTCATACATATATAGGAGGATCTCGGGGGATGTGCAACGCAAACCCCCCCGCGTCGCTCTAATGGGCTTCTAATTGAGGCCCAACTGGACCTACTCAGCCCATTCTATGCAAAGTCCAATAAACTCGAAGAAAACACCCCCTGAGCCCGAGGAAGTTGAACCGTCAAAAGTTCCTGAGGACGCCCTTCGCCTCGGCTCGTAACAAAGGCCCAAACGTCCCAAGTATCAAGAGCGGCCATGTGGCGTTTCCTCGGTCGGACCTACTTGGTCGGGCAAAATATTCGGCACCCCATCATCTCGAAATGCGAAACCCACTCCGGACCAACTTGGGGCTCATTAGCCCTCATCCGAGTGGCTCCATACCCAACTCGGCCAACAGGATCCCCCCTCCTTTGCCGAGTCGCACCTATACTCGGTCAAGTAGGGCCAAGTATCAGCTAGCACCCACTCGGATCATCTTGGGGCTCATTAGCCCCTCATCCGAGTTGCTCCATACCCAACTCGGCCAACAGGAGCCCCCCTCCTTTGCCGAGTCGCTTCTATACTTGGTCAAGTATGGCCAAGTATCGCTAGCCCCACTCGGATCATCTTGGGCTCATTAGCCCCTCATCCAAGTGGCTCCATACCCAACTCGACCAACGGGAGCCCCCTCCTTTGCTTGAGTCGCTTCTATACTGGGTCAAGTATGGCCAAGTATCAGCTAGCACGCACTCGGATCATCTTAGGGCTCATTAGCCCCTCATCCGAGTGGCTCCATACCCAACTCGGCCAACAGGAGCCCCCTTCCTTTGTCGAGTCGCTTCTATACTTGGTCAAGTATGGCCAAGTATCGCCCTAGCACCCACTCGGATCATCTTGGGGCTCATTAGCCCCTCATCCGAGTAGCTCCATACCCAACTCGGCCAACAGGAGCCCCCCTCCTTTGCTGAGTCGCTTCTATACTTGGTCAAGTATGGCCAAGTATCAGCTAGCACCCACTCGGATCATCTTGGGGCTCATTAGCCCCCTTATCCGAAGTGGCTCCATACCCAACTCGGCCAACAGGAGCCCCCCTCCTTTGCCGAGTCGCTTCTATACTTGGTCAAGTATGGCCAAGTATCAGCTAGCACCCACTCGGATCATCTTGGGGCTCATTAGCCCCTCATCCGAGTGGCTCCATACCCAACTCGGCCAACAGGATCCCCCCTCCTTTGCCGAGTCGCTTCTATACTTGGTCAAGTATGGCCAAGTATCAGCTAGCACCCACTCGGATCATCTTGGGCTCATTAGCCCCTCATCCGAGTGGCTCCATACCTGGTCGATCAACATGAGCCCCCTCCCTTTCTTGAGTCGCTTCTATACTTGGTCAAGTATGACCAAGTATCGCCTAAGACGCACTCGGATCATCTTGGGGCTCATTAGCCCCTCATCCGAGTGGCTCCATACCCAACTCGGCCAACAGGAGCCCCCCTCCTTTGCCGAGTCACGTCTATACTTGGTCAAGTATGGCCAAGTATCAGCTAGCACCCACTCGGATCATCTTGGGGCTCATTAGCCCCTCATCCGAGTGGCTCCATACCCAACTCGGCCAACGTGAACCCCCCTCCTTTGCTGAGTCGCTTCTATACTTGGTCAAGTATGGCCAAGTATCAGCTAGCACCCACTCGGATCATCTTGGGGCTCATTAGCCCCTCATCCGAGTGGCTCCATACCCAACTCGGCCAACAGGAGCCCCCCTCCTTTGCCGAGTCGCTTCTATACTTGGTCAAGTATGGCCAAGTATCAGCTAGCACCCACTCGGATTATCTTGGGGCTCATTAGCCCCTCATCCGAGTGGCTCCATACCCATCTCGGCCAACAAGAGCCCCTCTCCTTTGCCGAGTCGCTTCTATACTTCGTCAAGTATGGCCAAGTATCAGCTAGCACCCACTCGGATCCTCTTGGGGCTCATTAGCCCCTCATCCGAGTGGCTCCATACCCAACTCGGCCAACAGGAACCCCTCCTTTGCCGAGTCGCTTCTATACTTGGTCAACTATGGCCAAGTATCAGCTAGCACCCACTCGGATCATCTTGGGGCTCATTAGCCCCTCATCCGAGTGGCTCCATACCCAACTCGGCCAACTAGAGCCCCCCTCCTTTGCCGAGTCGCTTCTATACTTGGTCAAGTATGGCCAAGTATCAGCTAGCACCTACTCGGGTCATCTTGGGGCTCATTAGCCCCTCATCCGAGCGGCTTCGTACCCTATTCAGCCAACAGGCGCCCCCCTCCTTTGCTCGGCCTAAGTATCAGTTGGAAGTACCCTATTCAACGGAAGATGACTGGGTCGGCGTACTCCCTTCATCAGAGAGTGACCCGGTCGGCCCTCATCCCCTTCGAGGGGAAACGACCAGGTCGGCGCTCTCCCGTCACTAGGGAGTGACTCGGTCGGATTTATCCCATGCAATGGAAGACGACCAGGTCGGCAGCCTTCCTTCACCAGGGAATGACCCGGTCGGCCTTCATCCCATTCAACGGGAGATGACCGGGTCGGCGTTCTCCCTTCACCAGGGAGTGACCGGTCGGCCTCACCTCATTCAATGGGAAATGACCGGGTCGGCGTTCTCCCTTCACCAAGGAATGACCCGGTCAGCCCAATCCCATTCAATAAATGATGACCGGGTCGGCACACTCCCCTCAGCAGGGGGTGACCCGGTCGGCCTCATCCCATTCAATGGGAGATGACCGGGTCGGCGTTCTCCCTTCACCAGGGAGTGACCCGGTCGGCCTCACCCCATTCAATGGGAAATGACCAGGGTCGGCGTTCTCCCTTCACCCGGGGAGTGACTGTTCGGCCGAATTCCATTCAATGGGAGATGACCGGGTCGGCGTTCTCCCTTCACCAGGGAGTGACCCAGTCAGCCTAATCCCATTCAATGGAAGATGACCGGGTCGGCATACTCTCTTCACCAGGGGGTGACCCGGTCGGCCTCATCCCATTCAGTGGAAGATGACCGGGTCGGCACTCTCCTTGCAGAAGGGAGCGACTCGGTCGGACCTCTAACCAGTCGGAAATAAGACGGCTGTTATTCCGCCACAGACAGGCATCCCTCCAGTCAGGTTTCCGTGATCCCCATCTATGGCATGGGGCTAATTGTTTGGGCTCATTTAATCAGCAGCCCAATAAGGAGCATAAAAGTCTCCTAAAATACGGGACAGGTGGCAGCTGTGGGTCCCACCTGAAAGTTGACCTAATCACCAGTATTTGGGAAACCTCTAAGGGGTGAAATAATCATTGCCTGAAAAGGTAACATGCCTATTGGTACCAGAAAGGCCCATCTGAACAATGCTTCCTGTCTGGGAAATCCCCAACACTATAAAAACCAACTGCCTCATCAATGAACAGGTATTGAATTCTCACCTAACAAACTAGAGCATCTCTCTCTAGATTTTCTCTCTCTACCTCAATCTCATCTGACTTGAGCGTCGGAGGGGCGATCCCGGAGCCACCCCCGGGTTAGTCTAACCTTGTTTTGCAGGATTCCGGCGTACGAATATCGGAGCTCAGGTGACCGCTCTTGGAGCCCACATCACATCTCCCAACCAATTACAACCCTTAATTTCTTAGCGAAAACACATAGTATACTTTCAACACTTAAATTCGAGTTGCATCCCAACAATTTCCGTCGAGAGTTCACAATTAGATACAAAATGGAAAAGGGTCAAAGATTTTGAAGAAAATAAAGGAAACGGTTTGGTGTATCATCCAAACTAGGGGTGATAATGAGCCTGACAGGCTCGCGAGCAGCTCGGGCTCGGCTCGGTCAAAGCTCGGTCAAAGCTCGGCTCGTTGAAGCTCGGCTCGAGCTCGGGCTCGGCTCGAGACTTAAACGAGCCGAGCCGAGCTAGGCAAAGCTCGTGAACAGCTCGTTTATTATTTTATACTAAAAAAATTATTTTATATTAAAAGAATATTTTATATTAAAAAATATTTTATATTGAAAAATTGTCTATATGTTAAAAAATTATTTATATATATTTAAAATTATATTAATTGCAATATGCGAAACTTTTGTATTGTTTTATTGGAATCATCAATGATGATAGAATCATTAAACTCACTTTATACAGATTTTTTGCAAAATAAATTTCCTAAACGCGCTCGAGCCCATGATAGAGAGCCGAGCCTAAACGAGCCCACGAGCCGAGCCTAAACGAGCCTACAAGCCGAGCCTAAACGAGCCCACGAGCCGAGCTCGAGCCGCGAATTCTTATCACGAGCTCGAGCCGAGCTCGGCTCCCCCAGGCTCGGCGAGCTCACGAGCCGAGCCGAGCTCTTGAAAACTTAAACGAGCTCGAGCTGAGCCCAGTGCTATTCGGGCTCGGCTCGCTCGTTAAGCACCCCTAAATTCCAAACAACACACAATGGGTCCCAACTTCCAATCCTACTCATAGATGAGTAAAGATTCTGTATTTCTGATGTCATCTTCCAACTACATGGAATAACATTTCATAATTCTTCAAGATGTACCAGATTATACCTAATTCTTAATATCAAGTTTCCCTTTTTCTGTCTTTCATTATCCACATAGTAGAAGTAGGCTATCAAGCCGAATTTCAGACAACAAAAAGCCCTCAGTTGGAAGTGTTTTTTCTATAACTTCTTAATTTCTATTGTTGAAAGCTAGACGAGAACTCCTGTATCATAAGTACTGGAGCCAGGGTAAAGAAAAAAAATGCAGCAATTTATAAAGAAAAACTGCCCAAGCCTTTAGAATATGGCTAATTACCTTTAATCAAATGCATAGGGATTATCTCCGTCTCGCCGTCTGCATATGGATTCAGAGATCCTTCAGAAAACCATTCAACTAAATTTGTAGGCTGAGAGTAACCCACTTCCCTAGTTCCCTGCATCAAAAAAATAAGCCATCAACTAGTTTCCATGCAGTAGTTGTAGTTCATAAATGAAAAAGGAGCCATGCAGTTTACATTTACAGTTCCAAACTACAAAAGAACAATAACTATTTGCAAGTTTTTGATATGAGAATCCTACAACATCTGACCACTCTGTGAAGAAAGAAGCCTTACCTTGGTGACTTCGAGAAGTTGTTTAAAAATGCAAAGAAGGAGCAACTCGTTTACTATTCTTGGCTGGCAGTCGTCATAACAGTCCAAGCATTTTTTGACAAAATGGCTAATGAATTTATGAGTAGATCCTTCAAACTGATAAATCAGTTGTGCTGTTGCACAAAGTTTCCTGCTAAATTCTGCAATCGACTTTTGCCTCTCTTCACCAGTGGAATGACCAATACAATAGCCATGCAAGATGAACTGACACAGATAAAGAATGCAAATAATTAAAAGAAAATGTATGCATGTCTAAACATGCAACTTCAATCATATTTCTACCTACTGGATTTCTGAATAGAAGACATCTGCACATAATTACCTTTCGTCAAGGTGAGACATAAATTGTGCTATTGCACATAGCATCAATTTCAGCTTGTGGTCACCAGTGGAATCAGCAATACGATAATTGCCAGCATAATCAACCTTCTACTTCTGTTCACTAATCAAGAAATACTCATAAATACCGAGAAATAAACATAATTAATTATAGTAATAATAAATAAATTAAAACATTATTAAAAGATTAACTAAGAGAGCTCCCACAAAATATATTAGAGTAGAAACAAGGGTTCTACCAAAGAGATAAGTGAGATATATGGACTCTCTCACATATATAGTTGTACAATTCTTAATAATGGAATCAATGAAAATGCAATTTTGTTATATTATTCAGGTCCATCAAAACTTCCGCGTGCGCCCCAAATTTCTATCATAGTATCATAGCCGGAATGTGATAACGCCGACGTCGGAGTAGCAAGAAGAAGATAGAAGATGCAAATTATGAAGTTGAAGGTTGAAGCAAGATTAAAGAAGTTGAGGTTAGTGTGAAGTTCAAAATATTTGGAAGAATTTAGATTAAAGGTGCAGATAATATTTTTTTTTTTTTTTTTTGTAAAGATAAATTAAGGATAAAAGTTTGAGGAGAAATAAAAATTGAAAAAGTATGTAAAATAAAGAAAGAATGAAAGAAAGAGAAGTAGTTGGTTAGTGACATGAGCACTAACAAAGACTAAAATGATTGAGGGGTTGATGACATGAACATCAACAAGAAAAACAAATTTGGAGAAATTTCACTAAGAGAATGTTGAAGGAACAATATTTGAAATGGAAAAAATTTATGAAATGTTGGAGAAAGAAAAATTGAGAGAAGATAGTAATATTAGAGATGGTTGGTGGCATGAGCACCAATAACAAAAGAAATTTTGGAGAAAAAAAATATTTTGGGTGAAGGCTGGTGACACGAGCATCAGTAAGCTAGTTGATAACATGAGAAGATCATAAAAATTGAGAAGATGGAGGTTGTAACATGAGTACCAACAAATTTTCAAAGAAAACCAAAAAAGGAGATGAGAAACAATAAGAAGAAATTTTCTGGAGAACATTTTGAATAAGTTAAGATTAGGGGAAGCAAGTTGGTAACAAGGGTACCAACACAAAGAATTAAAGATCTACAAGATGTGGAAGAAGCAAGGTTGAGGATGATTGATGACATGGAGCCTACAAAAACGAAAAGAGAACTTCAAGAATCATGCTTGATTGCAGTTGATGGCAAGGGCATCAACAAAATTTTGAATAAAGCATGGAGTACAAGATTTTTCAAGATTAAGGGGGAGTATTAAAAGTTAATCTAGAAAAATCTAGATTTCTAATGTATTTTAAAGTTAGTCTAGAAATATCAAAATATCTTATAATATGTGATTTGGAAAAATCTAGACATAAGAGATCAAAAATATCTATTAGATGAGTATAGAAAATTCTAGAATTAGGTATGTAACCATTATAAATAGGTACTGTGTTTAAGAGTGTAGAAACATAAGTGCTCTACCAAGGTTATTACGCCTAAGAGCACCCATGTGTAGTGAGAAACATGAGTTCTCACATAATCAAGTAAGAGAGCTCCCACAAAAGGGTTCTACCAAAGAGATAAGTGAGAGATATGGGCTCTCACCATATAGTTGTACAACCCTTATTAATGTAATCAATGAAAATGCAATTTTGTTATATTATTCGGGCCCATCAAAACTTCCGCGTGCGCCCCCAAATTTCTATCAAACATAGAGACTCCCATCATCAAGAACAATAACAAACAACACCAATAATGATTAAACATAAAGACTCCCATAATCAAGATCAACATAAAGCAAAAACCAAACTTTACATGATAAAATTTTGGAAAAATTGACAACATAGGTCTCAACTTTGGGTGATAATTTTTTAAAGGTCTGAACTATTGATTAACCTGTGTAGGTCCCAACTTTAGGGGGTCTTAACTTTTAGCGGGCCTTAGTGACTTGAAACTGGCTTAATAGGTCATCATTTGTAAAACTTGGGTCACACCAGAAGGGTTAATTGAGGGAGGGAAGTAGAAACTAGGTGAGATTTTTAAAAAAATCGTCAGTTTTAAGTCACCGAGGCCCGCTAAAAGTTAAGACCCCCTAAAGTTGAGACCTACACAGGTTAATCAATAGTTCAAACCTTTTAAAAATTATCACCCAAAGTTGAGACCTCTGTTGTCAATTTTTCCTAAAATTTTTAATATCAACCAGACGATCAACAAACCTTCAACGACACCAAAGCGTTGGCAGCGTCCATGGTTCTTGGTTTTTTTGGCATATTATCCCAATCGAAGATGATGAATTGTAGTTCATACCTTTCTTGGCCCCACCGGAAGGTAATTTGCTGACCCATTGTTAAAAAAACGGTCGGCAACAACGTCCAACCATTGGTTCCTAAATTCCACCAGGTACTTATGTACTAAATTCATGGTCACGCTATGGCGCCTTCTTATCACCGCAACTTCAAAAGTGTATAGACTGTTGCGGATTATATCACGGGCACGAAGTACAACACAGGTAATTGAATGAAAGTTGATGTTGTTGGCTCCTAAGACATTGAATTCATCCATGAAAGTCTGAATAGCCATGCGATGTTGGATAGAGAGTCCTGCGAAGAAAAGTAAACGCATTGCGTTCTCTACGTCAAACGATCTAGTAACATCATCATACGTTGGGTTGTTCGTAGAGAATATAAGATTTTGAAGAGGTTTCTTTTTTTCTGTTGTTTTGGGTTTAGCTAAGTTTTAGATTTTTTTCCTTTAATAGTAGAATTGCCTCAGGAAAAAAAAAAAAAAGAATCTTGAAACTCAAGAAAATTTAGAGAAAAAAAAGTAGGAGAGTGAAGTGGTGAAGAAAATTCGAGTAGGCGAAATTGATTGAAGAAAATATTTCCGGCAGATAAATTTGCGAAGCACTGTGAACAAATTTATTTTGAATTAATTCGGTAAGTTCTTCTCTATTTATTTATTTATTTGTAAAAATGCATGAAAATTGCAAAATTGTGAAATTATAATTAAGGAAAATGGTTAAAAATGCGAAATTTTGGACCTAAACAATGAGGAACTGTTAAGTGTATATTCTAATATTAAAAGTGGAAGAATAGGATGAAGAATTAGGCTGAAAAGCCGAAAAATTGGAGAAAATAATATGAGGAATTGTTAGATGTGTAATGTAAATGATTAAATATGCCTGAAAATGCGAAAATTAAGGTGAAAATACGAAAATTGATGTGAAAAATGTGAAATGAAGTTTGATTTGTCGTTTGGCAGAATTTGTGTATTGATTTTGGTAGAAAAGGTGAAAAACCATATTCGTGGTAAGTCATTAGATGACGAGTACAAATTGAGAGTTAAGAAAGTGAAGACTAATAATATTTGTAGTTGAAGAGTAAGAAAGTGAAGATTAAGAAATTCGTGAAAATGATCTTATACAGTTAGTTGAAGATGGGTATGCATGGGCGTTCAAGGAAGCAGAAGAAGGTAAAAATTATATGTATTTGTTTGTTTCATATTTTTGATTTTGTAAGTGCATGATTGTAATTGAAGTGATTTTGTATTTATTGTAAATGACCTTAGGTTTTTGTTAATGCTGGGGAGCCATTGGATGATGATGAAGAATTGGATGAAGGATCGATATTGTTATAAAACGAAATTGTTTTAAATTGAATTTTATTACAAAATTTGCAGAATGTAATATTGTACACACTTACAGGGTAGTTCAAGTCGGCATAAAGAAATAGATTGTCGATTATACAGGGTAAGAGTGTATAAATTATTGGTAATTTTTATTAGTAGCACTAATATAGTAGGATGATATATTGAAATTTGTTTGATTGTTTGGTTATTAGGAAAATAATTTAAGCAAAGGAGGGCGATTGAAATAAGTCCGCGAAGTTGTTAAAACCCATTATGCTACGAATAATAATAGGGTAAGTAGTTTTCGATTATACAGACAAGTTATGTTGTTTATGTTGGCATATAATTTAGATATTGTGTCGTATAATGTTGGAATGATTATGTATATGTAGGAAAGTAGTGTGATCTGTCTAGTGGAGTCTTTTGGGAAGGCTGTGAAGGAATTTGATGACCGGAAGAAAGCGTTGTTGAATGAAATGGGATTTGGAGGTCTACTATTCTTAGTAGGTAAACGGTTGCCAAGAAACTTTTGTTATTGATTATGCACACGTGTTGATGTTAAGAACAGGGTTTTTTTTACAGGGTTTTTTTGGCATGGGATGGGAAGGAGTACCCTCTAAGTAAGACACAAGTCCATTGGGTATCCCAGTTGGGCCAAAAGTTGTTCCATTGTACGCTGATGATGAAGATGATGTCAGTGATGGCGAGGTGATGAGATTGTGGGAGTTGTATGGTTATACCACTCCTTCCGGAGTTCTAGAGGTGTTCATGGGCCGGGTCGGGCCGGGCTTTGGCCAAAACCGTAGCCTGTTCGGGCCGGCCAAGGTTCGGGCCAAAAAAACGCGCCAAAACCCGTTATTCGGGCCGGGACTAGCGGGCTTTCGGGTCATTTTTGGGCCAGGCCGAAATTTATCCTATTTTTCCAAATCTATGTTTCCCGTGGCCCGGAAGTTTTGCCCAAAAAATCGGGTCTGGCCGGACCCGACCGCGGGCCAAAAAATCATGCCCAAAACTCGCCCATTTTCGAGCCGAGCTCACCTTGATCACCTTTATAGAGTTTGAGGGATTAAACCTAGTTCAATGAAGGAAGTAATTGAAGGAGTGTTTACCTGTGAGGCTGAATTTAAGAAGGCATTTTTGATGTCGGCGTTGAATGAGATAATATGCCCTACAACTTGTCAGAGGATGTCCGTTAATTTACTTCTTCCTGTGGTTGTTGCTGAAGAAGCTAAGGAGTATGATTGGTGCACAGTGTTGCTTGATCATCTTATGCACTCTATTAATACATTTGCAAAGCAGTTCTATTTAGATGGTTTTGCTAAGGTTGTGGTGGTTGCACAGGAATCGTGTAAGATTTGAGTTTAAAGAATAGGTAAACAAGAGCTGAATTTAAATATTGTCTATATCTCTGCTAATTGTAACTATATATACTTAACAAAATCAATTAGCCAATCATTTCTTTAACTTTAACTTTGGGTTGGATTTGGTATCAGGTATTTAAAGCATCATGGAAAGAGAATTTGAGAGATTTTTGAGATAGAGAAATTGAAGAAGTGAGCAAATGATTCTGAAAATCTCTCCCCTCTCATACATATATAGGAGGATCTCGGGGGATGTGCAACGCAAACCCCCCCGCGTCGCTCTAATGGGCTTCTAATTGAGGCCCAACTGGACCTACTCAGCCCATTCTATGCAAAGTCCAATAAACTCGAAGAAAACACCCCCTGAGCCCGAGGAAGTCGAACCGTCAAAAGTTCCTGAGGACGCCCCTTCAGCTCGGCCTGTAACAAAGGCCCAAACGTCCCAAGTATCAAGAGCGGCCATGTGGCGTTTCCTGGTCGGACCTACTTGGTCGGGCAAAATATTCGCAGCCCCATCATCTGAAATGCGAAACCCACTCGGACCAACTTGGGGCTCATTAGCCCCTCATCCGAGTGGCTCCATACCCAACTCGGCCAACAGGATCCCCCCTCATTTGCCGAGTCGCACCTATACTCGGTCAAGTAGGGCCAAGTATCAGCTAGCACCCACTCGGATCATCTTGGGGCTCATTAGCCCCTCATCCGAGTTGCTCCATACCCAACTCGGCCAACAGGAGCCCCCCTCCTTTGCCGAGTCGCTTCTATACTTGGTCAAGTATGGCCAAGTATCAGCTAGCCCCCACTCAGATCATCTTGGGCTCATTAGCCCCTCATCCGAGTGGCTCCATACCCAACTCGACCAACAGGAGCCCCCCTCCTTTGCCGAGTCGCTTCTATACTTGGTCAAGTATGGCCAAGTATCAGCTAGCACGCACTCGGATCATCTTAGGGCTCATTAGCCCCTCATCCGAGTGGCTCCATACCCAACTCGGCCAACAGGAGCCCCCTTCCTTTGTCGAGTCGCTTCTATACTTGGTCAAGTATGGCCAAGTATCAGCTAGCACCCACTCGGATCATCTTGGGGCTCATTAGCCCCTCATCCGAGTAGCTCCATACCCAACTCGGCCAACAGGAGCCCCCCTCCTTTGCTGAGTCGCTTCTACACTTGGTCAAGTATGGCCAAGTATCAGCTAGCACCCACTCGGATCATCTTGGGGCTCATTAGCCCCTTATCCGAGTGGCTCCATACCCAACTCGGCCAACAGGAGCCCCCCTCCTTTGCCGAGTCGCTTCTATACTTGGTCAAGTATGGCCAAGTATCGCCAAGACCCACTCGCATCATCTTGGGGCTCATTAGCCCCTCATCCGAGTGGCTCCATACCCAACTCCGGCCAACAGGATCCCCCTCCTTTGCCGAGTCGCTCTATACTTGGTCAAGTATGGCCAAGTATCGCCTAGCACTCCACTCGGATCATCTTGGGCTCATTAGCCCCTCATCCGAGTGGCTCCATACCCAATTCGATCAACATGAGCCCCCCTCATTTGCTGAGTCGCTTCTATACTTGGTCAAGTATGACCAAGTATCAGCTAGCACGCACTCGGATCATCTTGGGGCTCATTAGCCCCTCATCCGAGTGGCTCCATACCCAACTCGGCCAACAGGAGCCCCCCTCCTTTGCCGAGTCACGTCTATACTTGGTCAAGTATGGCCAAGTATCGCCTAGCACCCACGGATCATCTTGGGGCTCATTAGCCCCTCATCCGAGTGGCTCCATACCC
This sequence comes from Beta lomatogona, assembly GCA_947646795.1. NCBI lineage: Eukaryota > Viridiplantae > Streptophyta > Magnoliopsida > Caryophyllales > Amaranthaceae > Beta > Beta lomatogona. The sequence continues at coordinate 93,005 of CANSNZ010000340.1, forward strand.
AACTCGGCCAACATGAACCCCCCTCCTTTGCTGAGTCGCTTCTATACTTGGTCAAGTATAGCCAAGTATCGCCTAAGCACCCACTCGGATCATCTTGGGGCTCATTAGCCCCTTATCCGAGTGGCTCCATACCCAACTCGGCCAACGAGAGCCCCCTCCTTCGCCGAGTCACGTCTATACTTGGTCAAGTATGGCCAAGTATCAGCTAGCACCCACTCGGATCATCTTGGGGCTCATTAGCCCCTCATCCGAGTGGCTCCATACCCAACTCGGCCAACATGAACCCCCCTCCTTTGCTGAGTCGCTTCTATACTTGGTAAAGTATAGCCAAGTATCAGCTAGCACCCACTCGGATCATCTTGGGGCTCATTAGCCCCTTATCCGAGTGGCTCCATACCCAACTCGGTCAACAGGAGCCCCCTCCCTTTGCCGAGTCGCTTCTATACTTGGTCAAGTATGGCCCAGTATCGCCTAGCCCCCACTCGGATCATCTTGGGCTCATTAGCCCTCATCCGAGTGGCTCCATACCCAACTCGACCAACAGAGCCCCCTCCTTTGCCGAGTCGCTTCTATACTTGGGTCAAGTATGGCCAAGTATCGCCTAGCACGCACTCGGATCATCTTAGGGCTCATTAGCCCCTCATCCGAGTGGCTCCATACCCAACTCGGCCAACAGGAGCCCCCTTCCTTTGTCGAGTCGATTCTATACTTGGTCAAGTATGGCCAAGTATTAGCTAGTACCCACTCGGATCATCTTGGGGCTCATTAGCCCCTCATCCGAGTAGCTCCATACCCAACTCGGCCAACAGAGCCCCTCCTTTCTTTGAGTCGCTTCTACACTTGGTCAAGTATGGCCAAGTATCGCTTAGCACCCACTCGGATCATCTTGGGGCTCATTAGCCCCTTATCCGAGTGGCTCCATACCCAACTCGGCCAACAGGAGCCCCCCTCCTTTGCCGAGTCGCTTCTATACTTGGTCAAGTATGGCCAAGTATCAGCTAGCACCCACTCGGATCATCTTGGGGCTCATTAGCCCCTCATCCGAGTGGCTCCATACCCAACTCGGCCAACAGGAGCCCCCCTCCTTTGCCGAGTCACGTCTATACTTGGTCAAGTATGGCCAAGTATCGCCTAGCACCCACTCGGATCATCTTGGGGCTCATTAGCCCTCATCCGGAGTGGCTCCATACCCAACTCGGCCAACATGAACCCCCTCCTTTCTTCGAGTCGCTTCTATACTTGGTCAAGTATAGCCAAGTATCGACTAGCACCCCACGGATCATCTTGGGGCTCATTAGCCCCTTATCCGAGTGGCTCCATACCCAACTCGGTCAACAGGAGCCCCTCCTTTGCCGAGTCGCTTCTATACTTGGTCAAGTATGGCCAAGTATCAGCTAGACCCACTCGGATTATCTTGGGGCTCATTAGCCCCTCATCCGAGTGGCTCCATACCCATCTCGGCCAACAAGAGCCCCTCTCCTTTGCCGAGTCGCTTCTATACTTGGTCAAGTATGGCCAAGTATCAGCTAGCACCCACTCGGATCCTCTTGGGGCTCATTAGCCCCTCATCCGAGTGGCTCCATACCCAACTCGGCCAACAGGAGCCCCTCCTTTGCCGAGTCGCTTCTATACTTGGTCAACTATGGCCAAGTATCAGCTAGCACCCACTCGGATCATCTTGGGGCTCATTAGCCCCTCATCCGAGTGGCTCCATACCCAACTCGGCCAACTAGAGCCCCCCTCCTTTGCCGAGTCGCTTCTATACTTGGTCAAGTATGGCCAAGTATCAGCTAGCACCTACTCGGGTCATCTTGGGGCTCATTAGCCCCTCATCCGAGCGGCTTCGTACCCTATTCAGCCAACAGGCGCCCCCCTCCTTTGCTCGGCCTAAGTATCAGTTGGAAGTACCCTATTCAACGGAAGATGACTGGGTCGGCGTACTCCCTTCATCAGAGAGTGACCCGGTCGGCCCTCATCCCCTTCGAGGGGAAACGACCAGGTCGGCGCTCTCCTGTCACTAGGGAGTGACTCGGTCGGATTTATCCCATGCAATGGAAGACGACCAGGTCGGCAGCCTTCCTTCACCAGGGAGTGACCCGGTCGGCCTTCATCCCATTCAACGGGAGATGACCGGGTCGGCGTTCTCCCTTCACCAGGGAGTGACCCGGTCGGCCTCACCCCATTCAATGGGAAATGACCGGGTCGGCGTTCTCCCTTCACCAAGGAATGACCCGGTCAGCCCAATCCCATTCAATAAATGATGACCGGGTCGGCACACTCCCCTCAGCAGGGGGTGACCCGGTCGGCCTCATCCCATTCAATGGGAGATGACCGGGTCGGCGTTCTCCCTTCACCAGGGAGTGACCCGGTCGGCCTCACCCCATTCAATGGGAAATGACCGGGTCGGCGTTCTCCCTTCACCAGGGAGTGACCTGTTCGGCCGAATTCCATTCAATGGGAGATGACCGGGTCGGCGTTCTCCCTTCACCAGGTAGTGACCCAGTTAGCCTAATCCCATTCAATGGAAGATGACCGGGTCGGCATACTCTCTTCACCAGGGGGAGACCCGGTCGGCCTCATCCCATTCAGTGGAAGATGACCGGGTCGGCACTCTCCTTGCAGAAGGGAGCGACTCGGTCGGACCTCTAACCAGTCGGAAATAAGACGGCTGTTATTCCGCCACAGACAGGCATCCCTCCAGTCAGGTTTCCGTGAACCCCATCTATGGCATGGGGCTAATTGTTTGGGCTCATTTAATCAGCAGCCCAATAAGGAGCATAAAAGTCTCCTAAAATACGGGACAGGTGGCAGCTGTGGGTCCCACCTGAAAGTTGACCTAATCACCAGTATTTGGGAAACCTCTAAGGGGTGAAATAATCATTGCCTGAAAAGGTAACATGCCTATTGGTACCAAAAAGGCCCATCTGAACAATGCTTCCTGTCTGGGAAATCCCCAACACTATAAAAACCAACTGCCTCATCAATGAACAGGTATTGAATTCTCACCTAACAAACTAGAGCATCTCTCTCTAGATTTTCTCTCTCTACCTCAATCTCATCTGACTTGAGCGTCGGAGGGGCGATCCCGGAGCCACCCCCGGGTTAGTCTAACCTTGTTTGGCAGGATTCCGGCGTACGAATATCGGAGCTCAGGTGACCGCTCTTGGAGCCCACATCACATCTCCCAACCAATTACAACCCTTAATTTCTTAGCGAAAACACATAGTATACTTTCAACACTTAAATTCGAGTTGCATCCCAACAATTTCCGTCGAGAGTTCACAATTAGATACAAAATGGAAAAGGGTCAAAGATTTTGAAGAAAATAAAGGAAACGGTTTGGTGTATCATCCAAACTAGGGGTGATAATGAGCCTGACAGGCTCGCGAGCGGCCTCGGGCTCGGCTCGGTCAAAGCTCGGTCAAAGCTCGGCTCGTTGAAGCTCGGCTCGAGCTCGGGCTCGGCTCGAGACTTAAACGAGCCGAGCCGAGCTAGGCAAAGCTCGTGAACAGCTCGTTTATTATTTTATACTAAAAAAATTATTTTATATTAAAAGAATATTTTATATTAAAAAATATTTTATATTGAAAAATTGTCTATATATTAAAAAATTATTTATATATATTTAAAATTATATTAATTGCAATATGCGAAACTTTTGTATTGTTTTATTGGAATCATCAATGATGATAGAATCATTAAACTCACTTTATACAGATTTTTTGCAAAATAAATTTCCTAAACGCGCTCGAGCCCATGATAGAGAGCCGAGCCTAAACGAGCCCACGAGCCGAGCCTAAACGAGCCTACAAGCCGAGCCTAAACGAGCCCACGAGCCGAGCTCGAGCCGCGAATTCTTATCACGAGCTCGAGCCGAGCTCGCTCCCCAGCTCGGCGAGCTCACGAGCCGAGCCGAGCTCTTGAAAACTTAAACGAGCTCGAGCTGAGCCCAGTGCTATTCGGGCTCGGCTCGCTCGTTAAGCACCCCTAAATTCCAAACAACACACAATGGGTCCCAACTTCCAATCCTACTCATAGATGAGTAAAGATTCTGTATTTCTGATGTCATCTTCCAACTACATGGAATAACATTTCATAATTCTTCAAGATGTACCAGATTATACCTAATTCTTAATATCAAGTTTCCCTTTTTCTGTCTTTCATTATCCACATAGTAGAAGTAGGCTATCAAGCCGAATTTCAGACAACAAAAGCCCTCAGTTGGAAGTGTTTTTTCTATAACTTCTTAATTTCTATTGTTGAAAGCTAGACGAGAACTCCTGTATCATAAGTACTGGAGCCAGGGTAAAGAAAAAAAATGCAGCAATTTATAAAGAAAAACTGCCCAAGCCTTTAGAATATGGCTAATTACCTTTAATCAAATGCATAGGGATTATCTCCGTCTCGCCGTCTGCATATGGATTCAGAGATCCTTCAGAAAACCATTCAACTAAATTTGTAGGCTGAGAGTAACCCACTTCCCTAGTTCCCTGCATCAAAAAAATAAGCCATCAACTAGTTTCCATGCAGTAGTTGTAGTTCATAAATGAAAAGGAGCCATGCAGTTTACATTTACAGTTCCAAACTACAAAAGAACAATAACTATTTGCAAGTTTTTGATATGAGAATCCTACAACATCTGACCACTCTGTGAAGAAAGAAGCCTTACCTTGGTGACTTCGAGAAGTTGTTTAAAAATGCAAAGAAGGAGCAACTCGTTTACTATTCTTGGCTGGCAGTCGTCATAACAGTCCAAGCATTTTTTGACAAAATGGCTAATGAATTTATGAGTAGATCCTTCAAACTGATAAATCAGTTGTGCTGTTGCACAAAGTTTCCTGCTAAATTCTGCAATCGACTTTTGCCTCTCTTCACCAGTGGAATGACCAATACAATAGCCATGCAAGATGAACTGACACAGATAAAGAATGCAAATAATTAAAAGAAAATGTATGCATGTCTAAACATGCAACTTCAATCATATTTCTACCTACTGGATTTCTGAATAGAAGACATCTGCACATAATTACCTTTCGTCAAGGTGAGACATAAATTGTGCTATTGCACATAGCATCAATTTCAGCTTGTGGTCACCAGTGGAATCAGCAATACGATAATTGCCAGCATAATCAACCTTCTACTTCTGTTCACTAATCAAGAAATACTCATAAATACCGAGAAATAAACATAATTAATTATAGTAATAATAAATAAATTAAAACATTATTAAAAGATTAACTAAGAGAGCTCCCACAAAATATATTAGAGTAGAAACAAGGGTTCTACCAAAGAGATAAGTGAGATATATGGACTCTCTCACATATATAGTTGTACAATTCTTAATAATGGAATCAATGAAAATGCAATTTTGTTATATTATTCAGGTCCATCAAAACTTCCGCGTGCGCCCCAAATTTCTATCATAGTATCATAGCCGGAATGTGATAACGCCGACGTCGGAGTAGCAAGAAGAAGATAGAAGATGCAAATTATGAAGTTGAAGGTTGAAGCAAGATTAAAGAAGTTGAGGTTAGTGTGAAGTTCAAAATATTTGGAAGAATTTAGATTAAAGGTGAAGATAATATTTTTTTTTTTTTTGTAAAGATAAATTAAGGATAAAAGTTTGAGGAGAAATAAAAATTGAAAAAGTATGTAAAATAAAGAAAGAATGAAAGAAAGAGAAGTAGTTGGTTAGTGACATGAGCACTAACAAAGACTAAAATGATTGAGGGGTTGATGACATGAACATCAACAAGAAAAACAAATTTGGAGAAATTTCACTAAGAGAATGTTGAAGGAACAATATTTGAAATGGAAAAAATTTATAAAATGTTGGAGAAAGAAAAATTGAGAGAAGATAGTAATATTAGAGATGGTTGGTAGCATGAGCACCAATAACAAAAGAAATTTTGGAGAAAAAAAATATTTTGGGTGAAGGCTGGTGACACGAGCATCAGTAAGCTAGTTGATAACATGAGAAGATCATAAAAATTGAGAAGATGGAGGTTGTAACATGAGTACCAACAAATTTTCAAAGAAAACCAAAAAAGGAGATGAGAAACAATAAGAAGAAATTTTCTGGAGAACATTTTGAATAAGTTAAGATTAGGGGAAGCAAGTTGGTAACAAGGGTACCAACACAAAGAATTAAAGATCTACAAGATGTGGAAGAAGCAAGGTTGAGGATGATTGATGACATGGGAGCCTACAAAAACGAAAAGAGAACTTCAAGAATCATGCTTGATTGCAGTTGATGGCAAGGGCATCAACAAAATTTTGAATAAAGCATGGAGTACAAGATTTTTCAAGATTAAGGGGGAGTATTAAAAGTTAATCTAGAAAAATCTAGATTTCTAATGTATCTTAAAGTTAGTCTAGAAATATCAAAATATCTTATAATATGTGATTTGGAAAAATCTAGACATAAGAGATCAAAAATATCTATTAGATGAGTATAGAAAATTCTAGAATTAGGTATGTAACCATTATAAATAGGTACCAAGTGCTTGTGTTTAAGAGTGTAGAACATAAGTGCTCTACCAAGGTTATTACGCCTAAGAGCACCCATGTGTAGTGAGAAACATGAGTTCTCACATAATCAAGTAAGAGAGCTCCCACAAAAGGGTTCTACCAAAGAGATAAGTGAGAGATATGGGCTCTCACCATATAGTTGTACAGCCCTTATTAATGTAATCAATGAAAATGCAATTTTGTTATATTATTCGGGCCCATCAAAACTTCCGCGTGCGCCCCCAAATTTCTATCAAACATAGAGACTCCCATCATCAAGAACAATAACAAACAACACCAATAATGATTAAACATAAAGACTCCCATAATCAAGATCAACATAAAGCAAAAACCAAACTTTACATGATAAAATTTTGGAAAAATTGACAACATAGGTCTCAACTTTGGGTGATAATTTTTTAAAGGTCGAACTATTGATTAACTCCGTGTAGGTCCCAACTTTAGGGGGTCTTAACTTTTAGCGGGCCTTAGTGACTTGAAACCGGCTTAATAGGTCATCATTTGTAAAACTTGGGTCACACCGAAGGGTTAATTGAGGGAGGGAAGTAGAAACTAGGTGAGATTTTTAAAAAAATCGTCGGTTTTAAGTCACCGAGGCCCGCTAAAAGTTAAGACCCCCTAAAGTTGAGACCTACACAGGTTAATCAATAGTTCAAACCTTTTAAAAATTATCACCCAAAGTTGAGACCTCTGTTGTCAATTTTTCCTAAAATTTTTAATATCAACCAGACGATCAACAAACCTTCAACGACACCAAAGCGTTGGCGGCGTCCATGGTTCTTGGTTTTTTTTGGCATATTATCCCAATCGAAGATGATGAATTGTAGTTCATACCTTTCTTGGCCCCACCGGAAGGTAATTTGTCGACCCATTGTTAAAAAAACGGTCGGCAACAACGTCCAACCATTGGTTCCTAAATTCCACCAGGTACTTATGTACTAAATTCATGGTCACGCTATGGCGCCTTCTTATCACCGCAACTTCAAAAGTGTATAGACTGTTGCGGATTATATCACAGGCACGAAGTACAACACGAGTAATTGAATGAAAGTTGATGTTGTTGGCTCCTAAGACATTGAATTCATCCATGAAAGTCTGAATAGCCATGCGATGTTGGATAGAGAGTCCTGCGAAGAAAAGTAAACGCATTGCGTTCTCTACGTCAAACGATCTAGTAACATCATCATACGTTGGGTTGTTCGTAGAGAATATAAGATTTTGAAGAGGTTTCTTTTTTTCTGTTGTTTTGGGTTTAGCTAAGTTTTAGATTTTTTTCCTTTAATAGTAGAATTCCCTCAGGAAAAAAAAAAAAGAATCTTGAAACTCAAGAAAATTTAGAGAAAAAAAAGTAGGAGAGTGAAGTGGTGAAGAAAATTCGAGTAGGCGAAATTGATTGAAGAGAATATTTCCGGCAGATAAATTTGCGAAGCACTGTGAAAAAATTTATTTTGAATTAATTCGGTAAGTTCTTCTCTATTTATTTATTTATTTGTAAAAATGCATGAAAATTGCAAAATTGTGAAATTATAATTAAGGAAAATGGTTAAAAATGCGAAATTTTGGACCTAAACAATGAGGAACTGTTAAGTGTATATTCTAATATTAAAAGTGGAAGAATAGGATGAAGAATTAGGCTGAAAAGCCGAAAAATTGGAGAAAATAATATGAGGAATTGTTAGATGTGTAATGTAAATGATTAAATATGCCTGAAAATGCGAAAATTAAGGTGAAAATACGAAAATTGATGTGAAAAATGTGAAATGAAGTTTGATTTGTCGTTTGGCAGAATTTGTGTATTGATTTTGGTAGAAAAGGTGAAAAACCATATTCGTGGTAAGTCATTAGATGACGAGTACAAATTGAGAGTTAAGAAAGTGAAGACTAATAATATTTGTAGTTGAAGAGTAAGAAAGTGAAGATTAAGAAATTCGTGAAAATGATCTTATACAGTTAGTTGAAGATGGGTATGCATGGGCGTTCAAGGAAGCAGAAGAAGGTAAAAATTATATGTATTTGTTTGTTTCATATTTTTGATTTTGTAAGTGCATGATTGTAATTGAAGTGATTTTGTATTTATTGTAAATGACCTTAGGTTTTTGTTAATGCTGGGGAGCCATTGGATGATGATGAAGAATTGGATGAAGGATCGATATTGTTATAAAACGAAATTGTTTTAAATTGAATTTTATTACAAAATTTGCAGAATGTAATATTGTACACACTTACAGGGTAGTTCAAGTCGGCATAAAGAAATAGATTGTCGATTATACAGGGTAAGAGTGTATAAATTATTGGTAATTTTTATTAGTAGCACTAATATAGTAGGATGATATATTGAAATTTGTTTGATTGTTTGGTTATTAGGAAAATAATTTAAGCAAAGGAGGGCGATTGAAATAAGTCCGCGAAGTTGTTAAAACCCATTATGCTACGAATAATAATAGGGTAAGTAGTTTTCGATTATACAGACAAGTTATGTTGTTTATGTTGGCATATAATTTAGATATTGTGTCGTATAATGTTGGAATGATTATGTATATGTAGGAAAGTAGTGTGATCCGTCTAGTGGAGTCTTTTTGGGAAAGGTCGTGAAGGAATTTGATGACCGGAAGAAAGCGTTGTTGAATGAAATGGGATTTGGAGGTCTACTATTCTTAGTAGGTAAACGGTTGCCAAGAAACTTTTGTTATTGATTATGCACACGTGTTGATGTTAAGAACAGGGTTTTTTTTACAGGGTTTTTTTGGGATGGGATGGGAAGGAGTACCCTCTAAGTAAGACACAAGTCCATTGGGTATCCCAGTTGGGCCAAAAGTTGTTCCATTGTACGCTGATGATGAAGATGATGTCAGTGATGGCGAGGTGATGAGATTGTGGGAGTTGTATGGTTATACCACTCCTTCCGGAGTTCTAGAGGTGTTCATGGGCCGGGTCGGGCCGGGCTTTGGCCAAAACCGTAGCCTGTTCGGGCCAGGTCAAGGTTCGGGCCAAAAAAAAACGCGCCAAAACCCGTTATTCGGGCTGGGACTAGCGGGCTTTTCAGGTCATTTTTGGGCCAGGCCGAAATTTATCCTATTTTTCCAAATCTATGTTTCCCGTGGCCCGGAAGTTTTGCCCAAAAAATCGGGTCTGGCCGGACCCGACCGCGGGCCAAAAAATCATGCCCAAAACTCGCCCATTTTCGAGCCGAGCTCACCTTGATCACCTTTATAGAGTTTGAGGGATTAAACCTAGTTCAATGAAGGAAGTAATTGAAGGAGTGTTTACCTGTGAGGCTGAATTTAAGAAGGCATTTTTGATGTCGGCGTTGAATGAGATAATATGCCCTACAACTTGTCAGAGGATGTCCGTTAATTTACTTCTTCCTGTGGTTGTTGCTGAAGAAGCTAAGGAGTATGATTGGTGCACAGTGTTGCTTGATCATCTTATGCACTCTATTAATACATTTGCAAAGCAGTTCTATTTAGATGGTTTTGCTAAAGGTTGTGGTGGTTGCACACTGTTTTTAGCGGTAGTAGTTAAATTGATGTATACTTAGTAGTAATTACAATTGGTATATATCTAACATGTCTTATTGATGAAGAATTAACGGTGTCGTATTAATTTCAGATATTTTACCTTGATCGGTTGAGTCGACCACCTGTTGAGTGGGGAGCTTTTCCAAGGGTCCTGGTGTGGAGCAATATAGAAGTACATAGGGCAAAGAATGAAGATTGTGTATGGACGGGTGACTATGGCAATATTGGTGTAAGATGAGTTGATAAAATATATACTACTTGAATTTATATGTTAATTGTTTTTAAAGCACGTTTATGTGTATTTGTTTAGTTTATAGATGTTGCTTATGGAGGATCACATCCTCTTCAGGCAAGGGATGTTATGTCGTCGGTAGAAGACGTACAGGTTAGTTAGTGAGAGTAAGTTGTTTCATGTTGTAATGTTGTAATGTTGTAATGTTGCATAATGTATGAGTGTCATTTATTGTTATGCAGTCAATGTATGCTTGTCGGGTGAAATTGAAACAAAAAAGAAGAAAGGGTCCCGCTACGGCGAGTGAGAGCTTTAGGTGAAATGCAGAAGATGACTTATTTTCATAGTAAATGTTTTTATTTTTTGATAGTAAATGATTTTTATTTGAATTATAGTTTTTTATGTCAATTATATACAATTGTATATTGAGTTGCAAATTGTGCAGGGGTGCATGAAGATGATGAGCGGTGCATGAAGATGATGAGCAGGAGCAGGAGGCTAAGGAGCATGAGCGGGAGGCTGAGGAGCATGAGGGGGAGCCTGAGTAGCATGAACGGGTGCCTGAGGTGCATGAGCGAGAGCCTGAGGTGCATGAACGGGAGCCTGAGGTGGAGGTCAGAAATGAACAGGAGGTTAGAAGTGAGCTGGAGGAGCAGGATGTTAGAAGCGACATGATGATGAAAACATATGGGAACATTGTAATGGTTAGTTGGAATTTTACATGTTTCACCCCTAAACAAACATGAAGTATGAGTTAATGGTATTAGTTTATTTGTCGCAGATGCAATTTTTGTTGATGGCGTTGTGAGTAGTGTAGTGAAGGGTTATGGTGATGAGAACAACAACTTTGCAGGTGTGGCTGGGGATGGGGATGAGTAAATCTTTTGAAGAGGTTACAAGAGGAGCTAGGAGGGAGGCTAATAATACGATCCTTTACAATGCTTGGGAGTTCAATAGATAGCAAGTTTAGGCTCCAATCGCCCCCTAAGGTGAGCTCCGAGAAAGCTAACTCCTCTTCTTTCTCCAGCAATGGACCCTCTACTAGACTTCTAATGCTTCCTATACCTGGCCAATTCTCGTTCCAAAATCGAATGGATTGGCCATCCCCCAAGCTCCACTCACATTCTTTCCGGAGTAATTACCACCCCCTTCTAATATTTTTCCATGTAGGGGAGCCAATTTTAAATTGGGTGACGTGATTTTGGCGAATATACTTGGCATAAATACAATCCTGAGCAAGGTTAGGGTGACCCTGAGACATTTTGCAACCGAGTTTAGACATAAGCGCTAGATTTAGCCTAGCATGATCCCTAATCCCCAGGCCCACCTGAGATTTGGGAAGGAATGTTGTCTCCCATTTAACTAAATGGGGTTTTTCTTTCCCTGGGCCTTCCCCCCCCAATAGGAAGTCGTTACAAATTTGATCAAGTTCTTTTTTAGTCTGGGTAGGGAACATAGTTGCTTGCATATAATATGCCGGAATTGAGGTTAAGGTGGATTTAATGAAGCCTACCTGCTTTCGATAAATAGTGAGTCTTCCACTTTGCTAGTCGGCCCCTAACCTTATCAACAACAAACTGGACTTGGGTACAGGAAGGCCGCTTATTAGAGATATTAAGGCCCAAATACAATCCTAGGTTTTCACTCTCCTTTACTTTTAACGTGTCCTGGAGTAGCTGCTTGAGCTCTTCGGCTGTATTGGGGGAAAACACCAGCTTGCTTTTGCTTTCATTTATTTTTTTGCCTGGACAAATCACATAAACTTTCAAGGACATCCCTTACTACAAAAGCAGTGCTCTCATCCACCCTCCCAAATAAAATCAGGTCATCAGCGAACATAAGGTGGGATACAGGGACTTTTTCCTACCTATTCCAAACGGGGTCCATTCTTTTACCTCACAAGCCAGATGAATCATTTGGGATTATGCTTCCAAGCATTTATTAAACAGATATGGGGACATGGGATCCCCATGGCGGAGGCCTCTAGAGTGGTCAAAACGTTTAGACTTCCTCCCATTGATGAGAACCGACGAGGATGCTTTCGAGATGCAGTCCATATTCATATTTACAGACACCTAGTCTAACTTATGATGTTGGAGGCACTCTCGAAAAAAGTTTCACTCAATACGGTCATAGGCTTTCTCTAAATCAATCTTTAGAGCTGACCATCCCCACTTCGCGTGCTAGAATGGATTATGCATCTTCCTCACCTTTAAGAGTTAGACTGTGATGTGTATTCTCCAGAATTTGAAATCAAAGAGAATTTCACTGATGACGACACGGCTCTAGGAAACCACTCTCTTGTATATCTAACATTGTATGGGACGGAAAAATTCAAGTCTCTGCCTTAAAGCCCTCACGAATTACTTCAACTCCACCTCCCTAGCCTTCAAACTCTGACAATTAAAGATTGTGTAGAGTTAGAAGAACTTCCCAACTGGATAGCTACCCTACCACCTCTTAAGATTCTACGATTACATAAGTGCAAGAATTTGAAATTTTGGCCTTACCGAATGCATCAATATCTCACCCACAAGCTGCAAGTTAAGGTCCTCTATGGTGGACTAGTGGGGTCAGATTCAGACCTGACCGATGGATCAATCTGATACCTAATCGACTTGAATCTGGTTCAACCTGTGACTCATCCCCCTACAACATTTTCATATCTATGATTACTAGATGTTGGCTCGTGCGTTATCGCGCACGATCTCCCAAGGTAGCCAAAAACTAATAAGTCAAATTAATGGTGTAATTATTTTGGAACAATTATTTCAATTACTTCGTTCATATTGTGTATGGAAACATATTGCTCTTGACTTGGTGTTATTTGTAGCTAAATATCTGCATAATTGTGTAAGTATCTTAATGCTTGTGAAAATAAACATATAGTTATTTCAAACTTGTGATGTATATTGTAGTTTATTAAAGCATACCATTATTTTTACTAAATGTTTGACTTTAAATTTTTAATTAAAATTTTAAATATATGATATAAATCTGTTCATAGAAAAAAAAAAGAGCCTCAAGCCAATAACGACTAATAGGGTTGGCTCAAGAACAAATTTCATGAAGAGCTCCATTGTAGAATTCAGACCTAACCATTAATTAAGAAGTGATGGGAACGATGGAACTCGTGAGTACATAAGATTCAATTCAAAATGAATCCTGATGATTTAGCGGGAAGGATGGCGGAACGAACCAGAGACCAATTCATATATTCTAAAAAGTGAGAAGCTAACTCTACAGCTGATATAGATATTGAAAGAGTAAATATTTGCCCGCAAAAAGTCCTTTTTTTCTTTTTATTGAATTCGTTTATGCATACTTCTTTTGTTCATTTATAATCACCACAATTTCCTCTTATGAGAATCTATTTTTAATCACTACCTACTCACATTTAGTAACACTTTCCTCTCACTTATCTACTTTATAATCCCCACTAAACCACTTGTCTCCCATATATCTCTACTTTTTTTCCTTTTTTCAGTGTGTACACAAGGAATATGAAGTGATAATTTTAAAAATAGAGGAAGTGTGTCATTGAGTTTCTTCATTTTAACTATACCTAAATTTCTTTATACTCCCTTACACTTTGAAAACCCGACGATCAGTGACGCAAAGACACAACCTTGTAAAAAAAAAGATTAAATGACGTAGCCTAAGCTAAAAACTTGTCAAAAGAGAGAATTAACAATAGTATTATCTAGGATTACAACTTACAAGCAAGGGGTGGATAGTTGTTTAAAAAATAAATTTGACATCTTATGTCAATCTTAGAATTACAAGCAGGACACTTTGTGAATCCATACCCATTAAAAAGGGAGAACTTTGTCTACTGTAGCTTAGTAACAGTGTGCGGACATATTTGCCCCTGCAACATTGTATAATTGTTGTTTTATCCTTTCTTTGACGCGTGTTCCTTTTGCCCTTATTTTGCCTTTGTTTTCAATTTTTTTTTCTTGGCCTATCTTTTGTCCTTTTCCGGTTTTCCCTCCTACTCTGAGGAAGGAAGAGATTGCTATTATTGTTCAGCTTTCAACCTCGTTGTTTCTGCAAAACGAAGACCAAACAATGCTTCTATCTTGATGAAAGACAAAGCACTATAAGTCTCTCTTGCTTATTATTGATATTTATTCAAGGATTTAAATATTCATACTTTGGAGTAGAATTTAGCTAATGGGTCATCTCAAATGCTCTTTATTTTATTCATTTGTATGGTTAAATTAAGTGATGATTCTGCATCTTTTCTGGTTAATGGGTTTATATATGTGTGTAAACTAGCTATTGTGAGCCTGTGAGTGTGTGCAGTTTAACAACCTAAGATTTGTTTTATTGTTTGTCATGGAATGGGTTTATGGTGAAAGGTGATAAGAATTAGTCTGAAGTAGAAGCACTATGAGGTCCAAGTGAAAGATAGTAGGTTTACAAGATTATTGGAAGGGACTGCGAACATAAGGGTTAGAAAAGGGTTACTTTATTAGAGAGATGTTTTAGTGAAGATAGAGAAGAGAGTGTCAAAAGACAGGAGAAAGAGTAAGGGAAGATGATTTAGTGGCATAGGAGGGAGGCAAGAGTTGTGTAGGGAATTGGAAGGAGGATAGAGGGAAAGAGGCAAATGAGAGCCAATGACCAAATTGTTTGTCGGTTGCTTGTTTTATGAACATTGTTTGTAGCTCCAATTGAGTTAGTTGCAACCTGGTTTAGTTAGTTTGTAGCATGGGCAACTGAAATTGCTATTCATGGATAATATCAATATTATTATTTACTTATGGGATGTAGAAAGATAAGGGGAAAGTTAAATACCGAATTGCAAGAGTTAATAGGGCCAACGAGAAGGAACGGATAGTTGGAGTTTATGTAAGGTTTATTTGAGTTTCAAACTCAATTAAGAGTTTGTTTCTGATGTGTATAATAGTAGATTGATTTCATAAGAGGGTAGCATATATTGGAAGGTGGTATAATGTGGAAACCTTTTGAGCTCAAGAACGATGCAATATTAATATCTCATTCACCTAGCAAATTTTAATTTATCAATGCGTGGTGGTTCCTATTAACAAGAAGGATGGACCTCCCTACATGTTACCATGAGACATCGCATAAGTCGTGATACTTAATGTTGCCGATGCATTGAGAAAAAACAAGGTAAAACATTGATGACCATGTTCCATCTGGTTGCTTAACAAGTGAGACTTTCTCACGTTTTTGGAAGATTTCATACCTTGAGGTACTTCCACCTTAGTTTGAACTTCCCAGTAATCTATGTGATTGTTTCTTTTTTCTCTCAAGCTTTGATTCAACATGTTTTCAAAATGTCTCCAATGGTGTTTAATAGTTAATACCTGTTAGAACAGCTTGAGGAGACATTCATGAAATTTGGGAAAGATTAACTTTCAGCATTAGTTGTATTTTGACTTTTTAAGAATATCTTATTGTGATGAAAGTATATTTATTTTTATGTCTGTCATAATTATTTTGCGATAGCTTGATTATGTAACAGGTCTTGGAGTTCTATATAATATATAGATGGATTGAATGAATCTCCTATTCTCTTAAGGTCATTTAACCTTCTTTGTTCATGCACCTAAAGCTTTTTCATGCACCTAAAGCTTGTTCATGCACTTATTGCACATGCCTACCTCCTGAGTTGCATGTGACTAATTTGCTAGAACGTCCATAAGCTTAAACGTAATTCAAACTTAGCAGTTGCAGCAGCATATCCCTGTAGTCCTGGCTAGTGATCGTGTCTATCTCTTTCTGATCATTTTCATTGTCATGGCTTGAATTGATGTTATTATGGACATGGCATCTCATTTCGTGACTATAATAACGTCTATGATACTGGATTAGGTGATTTTGCTACAGCATAGATTTGTTATTCTCACAAGATCTCTATGTTTGATTGAGGTTCCAAACTTCACCATTAACATCAATATCAACTTTTTTAATACTCTCATTATTTGCTTGTTTCCTAGAGTTTTGCAGACACTGTTGGTGTTTCTTTAAGCATGCTGCAATATCGATCTTTGCAGACACTAAAAATTAATTTTTGTTGATTGTTGCACATGTTACAGATGTGGAGGGAAATCAAGCATGTACAGTTCATTGGGATCCACCGCTTGAGAGTGCTCACAAGTGGATGAACAAGCCCCTGAAGCTTTTAAAGTTCTTGTGTATATATGAATGCCACGTAGGAATTAGTGGGTTAGAGCCAAAGATAACCTCAATGATTTTACTGAAAAGGTTCCAACAAACTTTACTCCTTGTATAATCTGCAGCATTGGCGTAGGATATATGTGCTGATCGCATATCAGATGTCAATGGCTCATTGTTTACTTCTTTTTTGTTTGATAATTGCAGACTCTTCCTCTCATAAAGGAGCTCTGATACAACGCAGTCCAGTTATTTGGATTTTGGGGTTATAGAGCACAAAGATTACTTCACAGCTGGTTATAGAGTGAGTTGAGATTTGTTCTCTATGTTTATTTATTTACCGTGAAAAGGAAGATGATTGAAAATAAAATTAGAAGGTCAGCATGCCTTGTTTGTCCAAATTGATTTTGTTGCTGTGATTTCTCTGTCACTAGCTCTATTTTCAGATGCTTAGTTCTTGAAAGTTGAAATAATTATCTATTTCTTTTTACTTATTATTGTTAAAGATACCTGTGAATATAATGTATTGACCTCCTGTAGGAATTATATCTGAACATAAAAATGTATCCATGGGGTAAAATTTCTCTCTCCACTGCATCCTCCTTTCCTTGTCTCTGCCTTCTTTTTATCAATATGCTCAATTGAATTTGTGAGTGAGCCAAGTAGAAAAGAGAGATTAAACGCAATCTGTTTTCATTTTCTTAGTAGTGGAATCTACAATTATGCTTTTTGAGGAAAGTAGTGTTTTCGAGGATCGCACATTAACACTTCTTAGTGGAACGAGGATGTAGGTTTCGGCAACGACAAAAACTACAAGGATAATATAACTAATATTAATGCGGTATTTGGTATTATAGGTAATATTTTTGTTCTTATTTTTGAATTCGATTTATATTTTTCCTTGCTATTTGATAGGATTTGCTTTTGCTGTTGAATCAATTGGTCTTCAAAAAAGGGAAGTTGAAGCTTCCCTCTCTCCTCTGTTTCATCTTCTTCCTCTATATCTCTTTTATAGTGAAGAGAGATAAACATAGGTTTAACATATTATGATGTTCTGGTACAGTGAAAGAGAGAGATAAACAATTCACAGCCATAATACATGAATATATGATCTTCAATTGGAAACTATATAGATTGGTTTGATTTCTTTCCTTTTCAAGCTTCTGGAATTTGGGTGTGGCTTAGTATATTCAATAGAAAAAAGGATAGTGTATACTGCAACAAGTTTGGCATGAATAAGAAGTTAATAAAAGTGCTTACTTTCAACAATTCAATTCCTTAATGTACACATGCATTGGTGGAAGAAAACAATAGCAACTCATAAATGCTAATATAGGTATCCACCACACAAACAAATTTTAGTTTCAAGTTATTATTCACATACATTTTGAGAGACAGCAAAAAAAAAGGTAATAGAAATAGTAGGACCAATGTATATAGGTAATTACCTTTGTTAGTTCATCTCTACGTATGTTATTTTATATTGCCTTTGTTTTATTGTGCCATTTCAATAAAATTATGCACATCAAATATCATGATTGTTGTTTAAGAGAAACATGCTTTTTTCTTGCAGGATGAATATTCCCAGGTGGGTGGGTAGTTCGGGGGAGCCTACTAGAGGTTGGGGACATGTTCCCCACATCTAAACTACCACTTAGTGTTTTCTTAGGCAATCTAAAAGAATAGTGAGAGGGAGAGAGAGGAAAAGAGGAAAAGAGAGTGAGAGTAGGGATATGGGAAGGGGAGGGAGAGAGAGAGGGAGCGAGAGGAGGAAGGAAGAATAAGGGGAGAGAGATGAGGATATGGGGAAGAGGGGACGGAGGAAAAGATAAAAGAGTGCTTCTAACAATATAAATGAGCAAAGAGCACTTTGTAGAGATAGATTTCCAAACTATAATTGTGGTTTTAATATCAAAGCACGCTTGTCATAAACTGTAAACCCGTTAAAGGTAAGCCAGGGAGGAGAGGATGCGGGGAACAGGGGAGGGTGGAAGAGATACGGAGCACTCTTGAGTACCTATAGAGTATGATTTTTTTTGATGAAAAAACAAAAGCACAAGCAAGTAAGAACAAACTTTGTGAAATATACAAATAATAATTGATAGAGAGAATGAGGAGGCAAAAAATAAGTAGTAAGACACATTTTAAAAACCTTTATGAATATTATGATCTTTCTTTATTCGTTACGACTTTAGATTTTTCTCATTTTGAATTTGCCAACTTGATTTCTCTGGTTTAAAGCTTACCTGATGTTAATTTCATATTGAAGGTTGTTTGGAAACCAATAGGAAGTATGAGGAGGTGAAAGGAAAGTAGGAAGACACTTTTTTATAAAAAGTAATGAAAACTATGATCCCTCTTATAATTCTAATTTTTTTCTCATTTGAAGTTGCCGACTTGCGTAATTAACTCCAAATTGAATGTTACTTTCATTTAGATCCTTGGTATTGACAAATAGATATATGCTTTAAATTTTTCACATGTTGGAACATAATGAATTGCTCAAATCTATCACTCCTCTAATGTAACATATTAATGCATATTAGGATAAACCGAAGGATATTTGTCAGGGAGCAAAGGAGTTGATTACTGATGGTGTTTATTTCCAAGTTGCTCCATCTGCCTCTTTATCAAGAAATCGATAAGTAGCTCCATCCAAATTGCTCCATCTGCCTCCATCTATGTCTACATCTAAGTTGTTCTATTTGCCTCTTTTTTCAAGATATCAAATTCTACAAAAAAGGTTATTACATTCCCTTGACCAATATGCAATCACTTGAAAATATCAACTGCCTATTTATCAAGAAATCGATTCTACAAAGAATTTGTGTCTACATCCAAGTTGTTCTATTTGCTTTTTTTTTCAAGAAATCAAATTCTACAAAAAGGATTTATTACATTCACTTGATCAATATTTACAATCACTTGAAAATCTCAAATACGTTCTTCTAAATTCGCAGTAAAAAATCGAATCTCATCACCCGTTTTAAACTAAAATAAGTATAATTTTTGTATTTGTGTTGTACTGTCCATAAAGATTTGAGATAATCTGATATATTTGTGCTCCAATTACGTTTGCTTCATATTCCAATTCTTTTTGCAAAGCAAGAAAACATTTCGAGAAATGTGAAGTAATATGAATGACCAAAACCCTAATTATGGGTGATGCAAGATTGAGTGAGAAGAAGATGATCTTAAAAGTTGAGATGCAAATATTATTGCACGAGTTGATTTATAGGGTAGTAAATTTTCAGGTTCATGTGTATGCCATTGTGACTAGCCATCATTATTACCTATGATGAGATTTTGTATATTCATTTTGTTCAATTTAATCTAATATATGTGAATTAGTATTCCCAATCAAAAAATCTACTCCTAAACCATTTACCGTTTTAAGTACTCAAGCTGTAATTTTGAAGAAGCTTAGTTTAGTTGGTCTAGACATCATTATCTTTTACGGGACAAATCAACTTGTAGATTATGAGTAGGAGTTGGGACTTCCTCTGTGTTTTTACTTGTTTCATTTCTCTTATGCACGTTTATCAATGCATAACTTAAACCTTCAATATCTCTAAATGTACATGAACAAAAATTACAAAAAATTAATAGTTGGAAAATATATATTGAAATGAATCTAATAAGATCCCACTCGACTATGATTTTGCATACAAAAAAATAACCAAAGACGGTCAATTAGACAATCTTGTCAAAAGTCTATGATAAAGACATGGCTAAAGTAGATAAGGACATGGGTATGATATCTTCTTATCTTGTATATTTATGTAACTTGATTAATTTTCAATCATTCCTTTTTAATTGTATGGACTATGGAGTGTAAAATATATCCATAACAGATAAAACAGTCTTTTGCGAAAGCTATCGATCTCCCATACAATCCAAATTAAAATTACATTATTAAAATTACACCGTAATAATAACAACCCATGAAAAGTAAGGTCGTTCTCACAAATACAAACCAAAATTATATTATGAAGATATGCCTATACTTTTAACCTTACTAATTACATGTGCTCCCTTAGGAGATCGTGCGCGTTATATTATTTTATTCTCATCAAGTAAGTGTGCAAGCCAAATTAATTGAATTATTGTTAGAAACACTAGATGATTATAAAGGACTTGAAATATTGAAAAGCCAAAATGATAAGACTGGGGAACTTTGGGACAAAGGAACTGCAGAGTTATGTCTAATGGCCAAATCTGACTTTAAGTCTAAAGCTGAGTTACGTATAAATAAGTCTAATATGTGGTCAAGAAATGAACTCAAGAAAATGTGGGTTCCTAATTCTAATAATTAGACGTTATGATTGCCTTAGTGAGGGGGAACAATATGTGGCACCTGTTGTTCCTTGCGTTCATCTAGTAAAGTATTTAAATTTCTCTCACTCAAAAGGCGTATAAAATTGTAGAGATGATATTGTAAAGTAAGTTATGGTGTCTTGTTTTTCTCTAAATGGCAAATTCATCTAGCATGTATATGTAGAGATTTTGTGAAATGTCTTCCATATGAATGTGTGTCACCACAATTGTTTCTATGTTTTATGCATAGTCATGAGTTAAATTTAAAAGATGACTCACTGATCTCTTTGTAATATTACCCTTACTGTCCATATTGCTAATTGTTAGTCAAAAGGAAAAGGAAGTAAAAAGTGTAGTTTCTTTCATTAAGGAACTCATTTGTTATACATTCCACCCACACCAAGTGCATTACATATGAATGTCCAATTATGTGTATAAACGAGCAATATCATTCTCTAAATTATCAAACCTCTTATACCATTATTTATTTTTAAAGATCTCAAAAATTACTCCAAACCTTTCATATCAAATTTACATACCTTTTTCTTTCTATTCAGTCCACCATATATCCAAATCCTTCAATTTGTGTTCCTCCACTATAACTTTAAATATTGTTGATGATGTAACATTTGAGGGTGAACTAAGGAAAGAAAAATAAAAGTTTGAGGGAGAATAAGTTGATATGGAGATGAAAAATGAGAGATTGAGGGAGACAAAGAAGAAAAAAAAATATGAGAGCAAGCAGGAGAATAAAAGGAAAGATGTGTGAGAGGGAGATAGATAAGAGATTCAACGTTTCATAAGTTATTCAAGTTCCTACTTCTACAAAGTTGTCATAAAATCTATGGATTCTAGTAGTCTAATGTATGTTCCTTTAGTATCAAATCTAAAGTAAACAAAAGGAATTAATTAGTTCCTTGAAACTTAAAGCAAGGAACAAACAACAGATTTCTATTCAAAATATCGAAAAAGAAGTAAGGAACTGCATGTTATTTGAAAGGATCTGACATGTGTTTTCAAAGGCAGATCACAAAGTAAACTGCAAGTTTAGGAAATGTAATAGTGGAGCAACAAGTGACCAATTCATTTTTTTTGTTCCACTTAGCCTATTCCAACCCTTCATAAAAATGAGCCTTTGATCTTCTCTTTGAATTTTATTAGACATTCTATTTGTTTTCTACCCTATGGATTGCACTTTGGTAAAGTGGTGGTTTATGTTTAGTATATATGCTTTAGCTTCTTTAACTATTTGATTAACATGTGCATGAGGATGGCTAATATTACTAGATTGATGTTTGAGCAAATTGAAAAAACTAAACTTATGTTTGACCATTAATTATATATTTATGCTGGTGTAGTGTCACTATAAGTTTGGAAGATTGATCACAAATTCTTGAAAAATAATACGCTTTTTTATGATGTCAAAAGAGGGAAGATAATGGCAAAGTAGCTTATTTATTGTTCTTATTCTGGTTCATTCTCTACTTAACATGATCTTGCATTGTTATATTATATTTTAATTCTGTTAGTTTTTATATTACCTTGTTTTGGTTTGTCATCACCAAAAAGGGGGAAATTGTTGAGCCACTATGGGTTTTGATGATGACAAACTAAAGTAATAACTAACAATGTTTATAAGTTTTATGTGTGCAAGGTTCATTAATTAATAATGGTGCTTTATAAAGATAATAAGTGAAGTTCCTGAGTTGGAACTCCATGAGAAGAACAAAGTTCTTGAATTGGAACTATGGAATTGTTCCTTTGAATAATGGAACTGTTCCTTTGAATAAAGGAATTGTTCCTATGGAACTATGTTAGTGGAACTGGTATAGGAACAAGTTGTCTAAACGAGTTTCAGAGGTGGAGTAATAGTTAGCATGGAGCAAATGATCAAGGCAAATCAATACACCCTCAACACCAGTTCCTCAGCGATGATTCATGATTACAGTTCTTGTTCAACAGTTACTCAAGGAACTGTCTGCTGGTCCTGGGTTAGGACGCATTCTTGTTCAACAGTTCCTCAAGGAACTGTCTGCTGTTCCTGAGCTGGGACGCATGGATCTTCAGAGTCGAAGATTTCAAGAGAAGACATAAAGACTAACTTCAAGAGTCTATACTTAAGATTTATGTAAGTGTTTTAGGGAACTAGATGGAACTTATTAATGCAACAAGTGGTTTTGAAAAATATTTAACTGAGAGCTTTTAGGAAATATTGTAAATAAATAAACCTATTTTTATTTTCTAAATAAAAATATTTTTTTATTACTGAACAAGTAAAAATGAATTTCCTAAGGTTTCTCCTTATATTTCTCAACCAATAAACCACTTAATGTTAGTGTGTTTGAAAAGGTCCTTGTTTGTTCCTTAAGTAGTGTGAACGTGGAAAAATAATCCAACGTGGGTTACTGCTTCACACTTAGTTGAGGAATAAGTGGTACTAAACTCGGAAGACTCTACTATAAAAGGAGAAGTCTTTCTCATTACATACCACCAACTGAAAACACATTGTCTAAGTCTAAATCTTAAGAGTTTTCATAAAAAGTCAGTTGCATTCAATAAGTGTTCCAAAGTTCCTTAAATATCTAAGTTCAATATATTTACTAGTGTGTTTCACAAATTGAGTTGTAATTTGGGGTTCAATGGTTGAGTGACTCTTGTAAAGACTTAGAGCTAAGTCAGTGAGTGTAGGCTTCGGAGTAGAAGCAAGAGAGAGAAGAGTCAATATTCAAAGGGGATTATGTGGGAACTTAAGTTCGAGAGGAACTCAAGTTGTAGAGAGTGATTGTAATAGATTTATTGCAATAATATAGTTTTTGAGGTTTTCCCTTCTTGATAAGGTTCAAGAAGTTTCCTCAATTTTATATTTCTCTGCCTCTCGTATCACTGTTTCTTTATAGCTTTAAAATTCCGCGAGAAACTTTGCTAAAAATTCCAAAGTACAATTCACCCCCCCTCTTGTACGTGTTCCAATGAAGTATCAATATAGATTATAGGCTCACATTGCTCCGGGTTCCTAACAAAGACTCCTTCCCCCATTTGTAAATGCCTAAAACTTTCAAGTGCAAAATACATACATATTATGCTTTCTACTTACAATATCTTGTTATCTAGCTTCCACATTAATGCGCATTTGTTTATGTAACTTGCTTGCGCTACTGCTTGACATTTTAATTTTCTTTGAACTATTTTTGCTACCTTGGGGGCCGCGCGCAATAGCGCGCGGTCCAACAACTAGTTATAATTAAATATGCAAAGGTTGAAAGATCTCCCCTTTCAACTAAACTGCATATCTTTATTTCAAGCAAGGAACTCCATACCATGCAAACATTGATCCATTTAATCGCTATCCTCATTTGAATTTGCTTTTTTAAAAGATTCATAAGCCGAACATCAAGAGGAACACTATCATAAAAAACTTATAAATCGTACCCAAAGGAGAGCAACTCTAACGTGAGTAATGTAACATGAACAAAAAAGATAGCCTATCGTTACCTCTGCAGTCGCCACTCACCACTACAGGGAAAAGGGGCTTAGGCAACACCCGTTGGCAATGTTTTTTTCAAATTATTGCCTAAGCCTTATACGGCAACGGTTTGCAAGCCTCTGTTAGTTTACTTGGAAAACCGTGGCCAAAGAACAAATAGGAAACAATTTATGAAAAAGAAAAGTTTGGGAAACATGAAAATAATTGTTGCTGAAATTATTTTGGCTAAACGCGCACTAAACTATGAACATATTCAATGATGCACAAAGCGGAAACCCTATGCAATAGCAAGAAAGTAGCAAAGCTTATTCTTGGAACGTAACATTTGCATGAAGCCACACTTACCTCTAGCAACTAAGAGCATTAATATTGTTACAATTCTATGAATTGTAGAAGATAATAAAAGATGAAGAAGATAGTAGTAGAACACAGTGGACTTATCCATTACTACTGAAAAATGGAGAGAGAAAATTATAACACGTGTATTATTGTTTGAAAATAATAATTCTACAGCTGAGCTAAAAAAAGTATATTCATACTACTTATTATATGGGTTGATGATGTGGCATTTTGTTGTGAGGAAGTTGTAACAGATCTGGGCCGTTTATTATTATCGTGTGGACACAAGCATTTATCTTCCATCTCTCTATATTGTAAACAACAATACCGAATTTTGTTTTACCAAATACTTTCTCTCTCCTACTATCTCTTCTAGATCGTGCTTCTATTCACTAAGCTCACTTTTTCTGCTTTGTGAAGCTCTTTTTTGCAGCATTTTTCAACCTCAATTGAAGGAAGACCTCCATTGAAGATTAAGTAAGTTGTCCTTTTTTTTGGTTTTAGGTTTAATTGAAGATTAACTATCTCGAAAATTAGGGATTAGGAAATCAAATTTTGAAGCTAATAAATAATATAACGCCTTTTGAAGCTTGATTAGAAAGTTACATATGACAATTCATTGGTTTCAAATGAAAGTATCTCGAGAATCATGGTTTGGAAGGGAGTTTCGATGTTTTAGAGAGAGAAATAGAGGAGTGTATAACGTCGAGATGTTTTACTAATTTGTGCGAAATCTAACGGTTGAGATTAGATTGAAGTTTCCAATGGCTGAGATGGTAAGTTTTCAACTTTCAACCTCCATTGAAGATTAAGTAAGCTTTCAATTTTAACATGAGAAAAGATTGTAAAATGAGCTAAAACATAATGAGCAAAAGTCTCAGAAATTAAGCAATACTCCTTTTTTTATCATTATCACTTTCCTGTGCGCGTCTCCCAATGCACCTCTTTGAACTTAATTATATTTCATTATATATTAGTAAAAATTATAACGATTGAATATTAATAATGTACTAATTGAGACGAATAAAACAAGACCCCACATGACTATATTTTTTCTTATACATTGAAAATTTTTGAGAAGATTATCTCTAAGTATGAATAGTGCCAAGATTCCAAGTGAGAAAGATTGAAAAAACATAGGGAGTAATCTCTAAAATAGAGCAAAAATGTAAAAATTACGTAAAATGAGCAAAAACACGCCATGTTGTCACATTTACTCCCCCCTCCCTTGACATATTAAAAAAATAAAAAGTGTGTTTTACAAAGCCACTCATTAACCAAGGGCCTGTTCTTTTCGGCATAAAACAACTGAACTGAACTTAATTAAACTGAACTAAACTGAACTGATTGCAACTGAACTGAACTGAATTAAATTATAACTAATAGTAACAATAATAATATAGGTATCATTAATTAATAAATATAAATTAATAAATAAATAATATTAATAAAAATATTAATATAATATAATAGACATTAATTGATGATAATAATAGTTTTTAATAATATAGTATATAAGCGTTGAAGAGCAAATTGGGTTAGGTTTGTACATGCTGGCCAAACCTGTTTCTATTCGTGATACTGCTGAAAGATTTCAACACTCAATATCAACTATTTCGAAGTATTTCAAAAAGGTATTACAAGCATTGGAAGCATTGTCGAGTTAAATAATTCGACCATATCAAAGTTTGTATGAAACACCTCCTGAAATTCAAAGCAATAATAGGAGTAAAAGCAATAGCAATTGGAGTAATAAGAATAATAATAATAATAATAATAATAATAATAATAATAATAATAATAATAATAATAATAATAATAGTAATTGTAATTGTAATAATAATATTAAAATTAAAATTAAAATTAATATTAATGTTAATAATAGTAATAGTAATAGTAATAGTAATAGTAATAGTAATAGTAATAGTAATAGTAATAGTAATAGTAATAGTAATAGTAATAGTAATAGTAATAGTAATAGTAGCAGTAGTAATAATAATAATA
This sequence comes from Beta lomatogona, assembly GCA_947646795.1. Classification (NCBI taxonomy): domain Eukaryota; kingdom Viridiplantae; phylum Streptophyta; class Magnoliopsida; order Caryophyllales; family Amaranthaceae; genus Beta; species Beta lomatogona. The sequence continues at coordinate 119,580 of CANSNZ010000340.1, forward strand.
ATAATAATAATAATAATAATAATAATAATTATTATTATTATTATTATTATTATTATTATTATAATAATAATATCATTATTAATGATAAAATAATCGTAATTGTAATAATAATAATAATAATAATAATATTATTATTATTATTAATTATAAAATAATCGTAATTGTGATAATAATAATTATCATTATTTTATTGTCAGAGAAATAAATTAGGAATTGAACTGAACTGATTGCAACTAAACTGAACTGAAAATAAGCTGGGGAGAACAGACCCCAACTACTTTACAATTTACTTCCTAAAAAAAAAGACAGCGCGTCTTGCATACAACCGGCCACACGCGAAATTATAGATGTGGCCGCGCGCGCAACACCCTGTCAGCTGTCAGCTCATTTTCAAATGATCATATCTCACTTGTTTCTCATTGGAATCAAGCTTTTGACAAGGCGTTGGAAAGGTATCGAGCCAAATTTTCATCTCCAACTTGAATCTTCCCAAAATATTAAGTGTGCTGTGAGACATGACCTTTTGAAGTTGACCTTTTATAAACAAGTGTGGTTACAAAAGGGAATACTAATCAGTTTACTTTTATGAACGAATGAGGTTACTCGTATGAAGAAAATGGGTTACTTTTGTGAACAATTGGGGTTACTTGATCAAATAGGGTCATCGTATGATTAAATAAGTTTAATATTGTGAACTAATGAGGTTACTCGTATGAAAAAATGAGGTTACTTTTGGAACAATTGATAGTATGATTAAATAGGGTCGTTTTATTATTTAGTAAGGTTACTTATATGAAAAAATGGGTTTAGTTTATTGAACATTTGGGATTACTTGTATGATTGAATAGTTAAATGAGGTTGTTTTTATGAATGAATGAGGTTACTCGTATGAGATAATGGGATTATTCGTATGAATAAAAGGGGGTTACTCGTACGATTAAATAGCATCATCGTACGATTAAATGAGGTAACTCTTACGAACGAATGAGGTTACTCGTAACAATAAATGGGGTTACTCTGATGAATGAATGAGGTTACTCGTTTGAAGAAATGCGGTTACTTTTGTGAACATTTGGGGTTACTCGTATGATTTATTGAAGTTACTTGTATAAATAAATGAGGTTACTAGTATGAATTAATTGGGTTACTCATAAGATTAAATGAGGTTACTCATAGAGTAAATGACATTACTTGTATGACTAAACGAGAAAATGAGAAAATCAATTACTATTATGAATGAGTGGAGTACAGTTACTCGTTTGAATAAATGCGGTTACAATTCTGAACTATTGGGGTTACTACTCACTCGTATGATTAAAATGAGGTTACTCGTATAACTAAATGAGGTTACTAGTATAAATAAGTGGTGTTACTCATAAGATTAAAAGAGGTTACTTGTATGACTAATCGACAAAACGAGAAACAAATCAATTTACTCTTACGAATGAAAGAGGCTCTTATGAACATTTGAGGTTACTCGTATGATTAAATGAGGTTGCTCGTATAAATAAATGAGGTTAATAGTATGAATAAATGGGGTTACTCATAAGATTAAATGAGGTTACTCATAGATGAAATGACATTACTTGTATGACTAAAAGAGAAAACAAGACACTAATCAATTTACTCTTATAAATGAAAGGAGTTACTCGTTTGAATGAAATAATGCGGTTACTTTTGTGAGCAATTCGGGTTACTCGTATGATTAAATGAGGTTACTCATAAGATTAAATGAGATTACTTTTATGAAGAAAAGGGGTTACTCTTAACTAGATATTGTTATGAGTTTACTAGCATTGTGGTGGTATTTGTAGGCCATTTATACAGCAAAATGTTTTAAGTTTTAGCTAGGTAGCCTAAATCAGATTTTTGAAAAAGATAAAGGAAAAAGAGAAGAAAATAAAATTTAAATTATAAGACGTGTTAATGGCCTGCATCTCCCACAATTCTATTTCTCCCACGATTAAGAACTAACAATTGTAGGCCATTGCTTCATCTCCCACAATTCTCTTTCTCTCTCCCCTGACTTGGTCATCATCTACTTTAGACAAAGCATTCTGATTTTTGAGTTGTCAATGGTTGCTTGAGTTCTAAAATTCAGATTAAATACCTTGAAGATTTTCATATCAATTAACCAAATTGGGGGTTGAAAATTGAAGAAATCCCAAATTGGGGGTTGAATTTGTCTCCTGAGTTTGGCCCTGTTCTTCTCGCTAATTCTCTCTCCTCTACTTTCTGTTGTTCGTCCAGTTACAAACATTTTCAACTTCATCCATTCAAAAGTAAACCTTGTAAATAGTGGTGTACAAGTGAAATATTCAAAGCATTTGTTGTTTAACTGACAGAGGACAGAGAAAGAGACAGGAAAGAGAGAGAGAAAAATAATGGTTGATTGTTGATAGAGGAGAGAGATATAGAGAGGAATGACTAGTTGTTGACACAAGAGAGAGAAAGAGGGGGGAAAGAGAAAATGAAAGAAATGGGTGTAAGCGAACCGCGTGAGGACTGAAGAATGATATCCTAAATTAACTGGGCCTTTTTGTATCTTCATTTTTTTTAACGCGTGAATGATGCATGGGCTTCATATATGGGCCGGTAATTATTTTCTCGAAGTCTTATGGGCATGAGCTGTAGTTATGTGCTTCTAGTTCTGTCCTCACTTTCATATTTAAGATGTTTTTTAAGAAGAACAGCTTGAATGTAATGATTAGAGAGAGAAACTCTCACAATTTGAGAGAGAAGAATGTGTTGAAATCCTCAATCTGAATTACAAACTAGCAACTAACATCCGTTATACAAGAGGGAAGAAATGGCAGTTGTACAAAGCTTAACAGAAAGCTTAACAAACTCTAACTAACCATAATAGAAAATAGCTAGTGTCTAAATAATGACATCACATTATTATATTTTTGATACCCCACTGCAAGTGGAAAGTGGATGATGAAGGAGGAATCGGACCCGGCTGAGAGAAAGAAATTGATGCCGATCGGCTCCTAATGCTTTTGTCATGATATCGCCCAATTATAAGGCGGAAGAAACATGATAAAGCTTGATAAAACCAGATCGAACATTCTCTCGACATAATGCACATCAAGTTTGATGTGTTTAGTCCTTTCATGCAACACAGGATTCTCTGCAATGTGTTGAGCTGAAGTATTGTCACATAATAAATTAATAGGTTGATGCACATAGACATTAAGATCTTGTAATAATCCTTCAAGCCAAACTACTTCAATGGTAGTATAACTCATACTCATGTATTCTGCCACTGCTGAACTTTTAGAAACCACCTTATGCTTTTTAGTTTTCCAAGAAATCAATGAATTCCCAAGAAAAATACAATACCCAGTTAAAGATCCGCCCGATGCGGGACAATTGCCCCAATTTGCATCACTATAAGCTCTAACCTGGAAATCAGTGTTGTGGTCATAAAACAACCAATAGTCAAGAGTCCCTTTCAAAATCTTATAACATGCATTGCTACATTCAAGTGAGGTGTCCTGGGATCACTCAAAAACTAACTGAGTTGATGTACTACATAGGAAATGTCTTATCTTGTCATATTCAAGTAAAGAAATTTGCGAACAAGCCTTCTGTATATCTCTGGATCTTCCAGTCTATCATCATCATGAGCAGTAAGCTTTAAAGCCTTAGGAAAAGGGAAGACAGCAGTCTTGCAAAAATCCATCTTAGTATCTTTTAACATATCAACAATATACTTCCTTTGATTGAGTAATATGCCAGCAGAAGATCTAGAGACTTCAATCCCTAAGAAGAATGTTAACTCACCTAGGTCTTTGATGGTAAAAGCACTATCCAAAGCCTTCTTAACAGTTTGAATAGTGTGCAAATCAGATCCAGTTAATAATAGATCATCAACATAAGCTACTATAATAGTGGAATGATCTCCATCTTGTTTAGTAAACAAGGAATAATCATGTTTAGATTGAATGAAGCCAAAACTAAATAAGAACATGCTTAATTCTAGGTTCCATTGCCTAGAAGCTTATCTTAGTCCATATAAAGACCTTTTCAATTTGCATACTTGATTAGGCTGAGCAATATAACTAGGTGGTGGTGTCATGTACAACTCTTCATCAATAAAGCCATGTAAAAAAGCATTGTTAACATCTAATTGATGTAAATGCTAATTGTGAGCAGCAGCCAATAGTTGTGAATTTTGCAACAGGACAAAAGGTATGTTTGAAATCCTTACCTTTGATCTGCTTATCAACTCTTGCAACCAGCCTGACTTTATGCCTTTCTATGCTCCCATCAGTCCGAACTTGATTTTATAATCCCACTTACATCCTATGGCTTTTTTGCCAGGAGGTAAAGTGGTTAATTCCCAAGTCTGATTTTGCTCTTAAGCAGCCAACTCTTTATTCATGGCCTCAATCCAGCTAGGATCATCCTTAGCCTGGTTATAGGAACTAGGTTCATGTGCTGAAAGAACCTTAGATAAGCTGGCAGAATGATGAATGTTAGAGGGAAGAATAAAATCTTGAAATTTGGAAGGAATGTGAGGGACTCTAGTAGATTTTCTGAGAGTACCAGTAGGTATAGAAATAGGTGTTGGGGAAAAAGAGGAAGAAGAATCATCATTATCATGTAAATTAAGAAGAGTAAATATGAGGAAATGAAAATGTGGAATCACTAACAGTAGGAGAAGAAGAAGGAGTAGGAGAAGGAGAAGGTGTTGTAGTGTTGAAAAGTGGAATGTAACTAGAAGGAAGATCTGCATCAATGGCAGCAGGATTCACAAGTGGAAGAAAAGAAGAAGAACGAGTATGACTTTTGTGGAAAGGAAATGTAGGTTCATTGAAGATTACATCCCTAGTAAGAATGACTTTATGATCATCAAGGTCATATAATTTGTAACCCTTTTGGGCATATGGATAACCCAAGAGCACACACCTCTTTGCCATATGAGCAAACTTATCTCCTGTTTTGACAAGAAGGTAACATAAACAACCTATTACTCTTAGAGAGCTGTAATCAGGTTGCTTGCCAAGAAGCAATTCAGTAGGTATTTTCCAATTTAGAACTGAACTAGGAAGCATATTTATCAAAAATGTAGCTAATAAGATACAATCACCCTAAAACTTCAATGGTAGATGACTTTGAAATCTGATGGCCCTAGCAGTTTCAAGAAGATGTCTATTCTTCCTTTCAACCCTTCCATTTTACTGAGGGTTGCCTAGAATAAACCTTTGATGTATAATGCCTTTTTCAGCAAACAATGTAGCACAATATTCTTGAACAATCTCAGTACCATTATCACTTCTGATGTTTTTAATATCAATAGCAAAATGAGTCTTAACATAGTTCAGGAAAGCAGACAGATCTGCAGGAACTTGTTGCTTGGTATGAATCAGATGTGTCCATGTTGTTCTTGTATAATCATCAAGGATAGTAAGGAAGTATTGTGCACAATACAAACTAGGAGTCTTGTAAGGCCTCCATAAATCCACATGTATGAGACCAAAAGGGTGGTTAGCTAAAGAATGTTATAGAGAGTAAGGTAGCTTATGATGTTTGGCAAAAATACAAGGCTCACAAGAAAAACCATGCTCATTACATGGAACTGTTAAATGCTTGATTTTACCAATAGAAGGATGACCAAGCCTAGCATGCAACAAAGATAAGGAAATTTTATTGATTCCAACATTATTTACAGCAAACTCAGACTGAGTAGAAGGAACAATAACATCAGTAGGATTATTAACATAAGAAACTAAAGCAGAGGTAATATAAAAATCATCAGAACAAGAAGATGAAGTATTGTTGAACGTATACAAGCCATACAATCTTTTCCAGTGGCCTTTAACCGATTAGTTGAAAGGTCCCTGAAAAACACAATAAGAAGAATAAAAAGTGAGCCGTAAGATTGTTATGATCTAGAAGTTTTCCTACCGATGATAAAGGTTGTGATGAAATTCAAGAAGAAATAAAAGTTTTTTAAGCAAAATATGGGGAGTTAATTGAATATTGCCA